>MKYO02030602.1:29746-106399 GCA_002013955.2 Citrus medica | reverse complement strand
AGCTGACCTGGGGCCAGATGCATACCCCCCAGAATCTTGGCGAAGTAGCATTGGAGAGGCAGCCGAGCTCCTAGTTTGAAGCTCTCCAGGTGCATCGTCACATACCCCCGCGGAGGCCGACTAGGAACATCACCTTTTCCAGGAATCACAAGGAGAACCTCCTTAGGAATATCATAGAGGTTCCTAAGCTTGAACAGGTCATCTTGGGTGGTGGCGCAGGCTATGTGATCAATAGGGTAAGACTCTGCCTCCATCCTATGCCCAAGATGTCGTTTCTCAGGAGGTCGGCTCGGCTCGGAGCTGCTTCCTTCACTATCACCCTCTCCTATAGGAACCTCGGCCCCACCAGAACTGTGGTTCTCACCCGAGCCCGACGCAGGTCCCCCCTATTTCCTATAAGCTCTAACTCAGGGGAGGGTGAAATGGCCAAAGGATGTGGGTACTCAAGGACATCGCTACTCTGGGATAAGCCTACACTTCGAGAGGGATTCAAAAAATCTGTGGGTATGGACAAGTTAAGGTCTGAATCCCCAGATTCATCATCACCCTCATCAACGATTACCTTTCTTTTCCGGTTTGACATACCGAATCCCAAGAGAAAACAAAGAAAACTTGGATATACGGATACAAAAGGGATCAACACGGAACCCAATCAACAACAATCAGAGAAGAGATTAAAGGCAATACCTGAAATGAACTGGCCTGGGTAGCGCAGCCGTGATAGAGAATAAACCAGCAAGTAGAAGCTCCGGATGCAGGAAGTTTTCAGAAAGGAGAAAGTTCAGAAAGGAGATATGTTAGTGACGGAGAAATGAATCGCAAAATGATAATGATTTTAGCCTAGGGATTTGGAACGAAAATGGGGGAAAACGGAAGCATTTAAGTGATGGGATATGCCAGCTCACTCACCAGATATCGAGGAAGGATAACTCGTCGTTTCAAATTTCAAAATATGGAGAGTCGGGAAGCGCCACGTCATTAACCACTACAAGAGGCCAGACTGGAGCAAGCCCAGATATGCAATAGACAGGCTCATTAAGGCCCATGTTCAGAAGACACCAGATGAGAAGCCCCGGGCTGGTCGGCGTCGACCATTAGTTTCTACTCTTATCTCATTTCACTCGCAAGACCAGAAACTGGGGGACTGGTGTTGAGTACGTACAAGCACCAGGTCGGCCATGCTACTACTTCCGCCCTGGTATGGCTCACCTCAACCAAATGGTGCAAGCAGAGCGTGGAGGCGAATGTGGCCCGACCAGAGACGAGTGCCCGACCAGAGATATATGCCGAGCCGATACCCGTTTCCTGAAAAAGCGGGAACACGATCCCACAGACTCATGGCGTTTGCGTTTTTCCCGGAACTGTTACGAGGCATTCAATACCCCACGTCTACCCATGATGTAGCAATTAAAGCTCCATAAAAGACCACTACCCGAAAAAGGAGGAAGGAAGACAGAAGGGGAACGTGGAATAATGGCTATAAAAGGAGGAAAAACCGATGAAGAAGGAGAGAGAAAAATTAAGAGAGGGAAAACGCTGCCAAATTGCAACCAGACTTTTTCTCTTACAAACTGTGAAACAAGTCAAAAACCCTTCTTAAATCCGAATTACATTGTTTTTCCCGTAAACACCTTGTGCTAACTTAGGCATCGGAGGGTTTACGCCGGCAAAACCACCGGCGTCTCTGATCCGTTTTTGGTGAACGCAGGTCTAGCAAGAGAAAGGAAGGTGATTCCACCCCAGTGATCCGAGCAGCAGCTGACAACTTAAACGTTGGTGAAAGAATCTGGTCGGTCATAAAGCGAGCCGATTTGAGCATCAACATAAAATAATAATTTCCTAAGCTTACAAACATAATTGTTATAATAAGTTATTAAATAAAATATGACCCAACTATTATTTATTTTTTTCTTCAAATCTAAACATAGTGGGATCTTATCTGTGATTTTACTTATTCTTGTTGAATTCAAAACTACAGGAATTTAAAAAAAAATTTTGTTAACTGTAATCAATATTAAGGGGATTAATTTATTTTGAATTGACTAGATTGGTAATGTACTATTAATTATCTAGTTGATTAAATATAGGTTCACTGAAGTGTATACACTCTATAAATTAATAGATTATTAACTTATTGATTAATATGCAACATGTGCACTTTAAGTTTATAATTAAGTGTATTATTTTCCCCTTCTATATAAAATTTTTCAAAGTTGTTGGATTTAATACATATTATCACTGGTAGAATTTTTGGGTGAGCCAAATTTGACACGATGAATAATAGATGTTGGTTGTGAAAATTGACACGATGAAATTTTGGTTGTTAAATGGATCATGTTTAGAATAATTTAAACTTGTCACGACATGAAATCGAGACAATTCGAAATGAGATAATTATTTAAAAGACGTTTATTTTAAAAAATTATATCCACCCACTAACCTCACTGAATTTTATACTCACTCTGTTTTTATTATATTTTCCCCCCACAAGAGAATTGCAGGTACAATAGTCGGCCCAACAACGATAGTTATTTTAGAAATATGACCATGTGATGGTGTTAGGAGTCGTAGATATTTTTGTTGGCATATTTTAGATTGTATAATTTTGTTATAATTTGTGATTAAGGACAACCTATTGAATTTTGACATTAGAATGCTCATATGATATCTTGTATTTTGATTGAGGAACTTGAATGTGGAGGTTGGTTATGTATTGAACTATTTTGGGAGTGTTTATTTTATAAATTGTAGGTTGGAAATATTACATCTATTGGGGAGATTGGGCATAATACTTATTAAATAGAGTATTATCAATTATGTTATAAGATATCAGGTACATTTGCCTCGTGTCGTTTCATAATTAATATAAATATCTCTTTATATTAATAGATATCGTATGATATTGACATTACTAATTTATAGAGGTTTTATTGTATATCCATGCAAAAATCTAGCATTACATTGCACCAACGGCTTGTCTAAAATATAAGATTTAATTTCATTGGAAGACGTCATTTATAGAAAAATCTTTATCTATTAAAAAGAATAGCTTGACGATTGATAGAAAGATAAAACATCTAATAATAAACTAAACAAAATAATAAGACAAAATGGTAAAATTAATTAAGTATATATTGAAATTAACTTCATAATGCATCACGATATTAAAATCAATAGTTTATTCAAATAAACGCAGTGTAATTTATGTAAGCTTCATTTTGGATTCTTTTAAGGGTAAAAGCTTGTTTAGTCCCTATATTATGTGCTTAGTGCCCATTTAATCCCTATATTTTTAAGAATACCTCAAAACGTCTTTACTATTAAATATTGACACTTATGCCATTATTTTTTAAAATTTTTAGCATGCTTTTACAATTTTACACTCTTACAATAATGTTTATTTTTTAGATATTAATAAAAAAATTGGATTATCAAATTAAACCCAAAAATAAAATAAAAAATAAAAAAGATATATATTAATTTTTGTGGAAGCTCATGTGTGTCCAAAAAAATTAATTTTGTAAAAAATTAAGTTATCAAATTTTTTAAAAATTAATATTTTAACTTCTCAGCAGAGTGTTCCACAAAAATGAATATATATATTATTTTTATTATATTTTTTGGTGTTAAACTGGTAATTTAATTTTTCGTTCTAATAATGTTTGAAAAAGGAACATTATTGTAATAGGATAATATTGTAAAAATAAGTCAAAATTAACAAAAGGTAATTGCAAGAATGTTAATAATTTAATGATAGAGATGCTTTGAGGTATTTTTAAAAATATAAGGACTAAATGGACACTAACCTCAAAATATAGGGACTAAACGAGCTTTTACCCTTCTTTTAAATTACATTAAGGTCACTACAACACATTTCTTAATATCACTTTATATAAATAGAGGCTCATGCCTTTCTAATTCCTACACATCCGTTTTAATTCAAATTAAGTTGTTTAGAATTCAATTAAGAAATTAAAAAAAATGTCAAAGAGCTCAGTTTCATCATGCTTGTAACGGCAAACACTAAATCCATGCTAGCCCAGAAGCTTCATTTTTTGTTTCCCTGGGCTTACAAGCGAAAATTGTCTTACCAAGAAGTTAGTATACCTACACATTCCCATCGGGCAATGTAAATGATTTTGATAATCAATTGTTTCTTTTTTAAGTGCTTTAGTGATAATGATTAAATAGTGAAATTGAAACTGTATTTCAATAAAAGAAGAAATTAATCTACTCCGAGTACCGAATGCTTTGTCATGTTTTTTTTGTGTGTTTTTGGTGAGCTTCAATTTATGCAGATCGTTAAATCAATCTATGAGAGAGAAATTTGTCGAAACGATAATAATGATCAAGCGATCATAATTAATGTTAGTAACATACATAATCTTTAAATTCTAAGTCTATTTTCTTTTAGGGTGAGGCTATATGGATCCTATTTTATCGTAATCTAATTTTTTTCCTAAATCTTAAATTACTAAATTATCTTATTTAATTTTTGGGTAAATTCAATTTATGCCTCGAGAACCTTCAATTTACCACAAAAAATTTGAAAAAATCAATTCACCCCCATTTACTACTACGAACATAAATAAAAGGTCATCAACTTACCCCCCATTAAAGCTCATTTTCTGAACAAAAATTAGGGTAGGTTGAGGTTCTCTATTCTTGGAGGGTAAACTGAAGATTGTTATTAGGAGGGGATGAATTAAAGTTTACATCAATTAATATAACAAAACTTTTCATAATATTCATGACACATATTTGCCGTGTTTATATGTCCACATCAATTCAATTGGTAACTCATGTTAAACGAATGGATTGATTAGATAAATTATCATAGGATCTTAGCCAATCCTATATTCCACATACCTTACTAACTTATTTCTTAGGAATTTGTGTAATTGTATTGTTGTTATTAAAGATGTTTAGTGAATTGGCTACCCAAGCACGGCATGATACAATTTGTGGCAGATCTAAATTCAATGTGAAAAAAGCCTATTTCAAAATTTCTGACATAATCTTAATTATGTTACTCAGCTATGTTCTTTGAAAAATCAAAATTGAAACAACGTTAAATCTAATAGGTATCATGCTGAACTTTAGAGCCTTGCAAACTTCTTCAAGTTTATTTATCAGTCAATTTGTCACTTAATCAATTAAGAAAGAAAAAAAAATCTGAGGCTCATGGGTCTTGGCATAGCAATACTATTTTTGGCCAAAAAAAAAGTAGCAGCAGTATTTGATCCCACCTTCTAATTAATCCCATTTGTTTTTAAAATTACTCATATTTAAGTTTTTTTTTCCTTTTCTCTCTGATTACTAGGGATGGCAATAGGCACCACTCACAGCAGGTTTGCCATTACCAAACCCAAACCCGCACAAAATTTAAATTACCAAACCCACCCGCAACCCGCAGCGGGTTTTAATTTTTTTTGAAAAAACCCACCCGTAGCAGGTTTTAACAATTACCAAACCCATAATGGTACCTGGCGGATTTTTTGCGAGTTTCCGTATTTAAAATAAAAAATGTTTAATATATAAATTTATAATAATAACCTCAAATTCCATATAACATACTCAATTTTATATTTAAATAATGTAAATAAAAAATTAAAATTTCAACATCAATCCAACACAAATTCTCAAATTTAAGTATAAATTACACAAATCCATTTATAAAACACAAACTAGTATCTAAAAATAATAATTACATTTCATATTATCATTTAAAACAAGATCCGAGAGAAGATATTCATTTCATTCACCACCATAAGCACCCATCGAACACAATGCCTATAATAATAATTAAGATTAATATTTTCAAATACTAATTCGAAGGGAAATGCTTTTAGTTTTCTTTAGGTTGACTTTAGAATGAGAGATGGGCCACATACACACATACACAACTTTGAACATTTGGCTATTTGGTAATTTGAATAATGACATTATTTTCTTTATACATTTTTAGATTAAAATTAAATTAAAAATATTTGAAAAAAATATTGTGGGTTTGGTTGATATCCATGCGAGTATCCACTGGATATAAGATTAATACCAAACCCACCCCCATACATGTGCGGCTTTTAGTTTATAATACTAAACCCGCCCGCAACGGGTAAAATTACCCGCGGCGGGCGGGTTTTGGCGGGTGGGTTTGGGCGGGTTTGCGAGTACAATTGCCATCCCTACTGATTACCTTGATGACCACTGCCTATCTTTATTACGATCAATTCAATCCACATTCAATTAGGCAAATTTACAAAAGCTCCAATATAATGAGATTCTTCGCAACGACTCACCATTTGAAAAAATAAATAAATAATTGTAACAGATTGTTACATTAATTTTCCTCCAAGTATATGCATTTTAACTTCTTACTAGCAACAGATCAATGAAGCACGTCAAATGCAATTACATTCATCTCTATATCAATGCCAAATATCCAATATCATCAAGTTGAAATTCTAATATAAGCATTATATACTAAGTTCGAATATTACAAAGCCAACTTTTTTTTAACGCGAAATTTAACATGATCAAAAGAAACAAAGAACATTAGCGCTAAAGATACTAAATTTGCAGAAACCATTTGTTAAAAAAGAAATTGATTGATTGCCCATTCTAAAGGAGTAAATAAGTAAACGTTTATATAATTATTTATTATAGCATTGAAGAGAGGATGTGCTGATATTGTCTTTGCTATTCTTGGTCAATTTCATGGCCATCGCTACTATCATAGGACTTGCCAAAAACAACAAACTAAGTGCTAGTGAGAGGAAAATGATACTTTTGTTAATAAATTAAATTAACTAAAAAGTGACGGCTTGAAAGATACTTTGAATAGGTCCAATATCACTACTTGAAAATTGCGACATAATCAACCCTACGCATTAATTCAATATAAAATGACCAAGTCCATGCCAACCTCAATCAGTACTCAATCATTTTCTTGAATTATCACATTCTTTCTTAATATCAATTTATAAGAATATTGAAAGATTTTAGATTAAGATTCCTATGATAATGAAATATGCAACCATGGAAAGCATTGTCTGACGTAAATGTGGAGACAAAAATGTTGTAACTCACAAGAGCATTGAACCAAATCTAAAAGCATTAATCAAATTATAATAAAAGCTCAAGATATTATGAGCAACGACATTAATTAATGGATGGTTTGACAGTTCTTTATGTTTGGGGGAAAAACAGGCAAGGTAGCAGATCGCCACATGTCGACGAACGGAATAACTCCAGCATAATTCGAGGTACCCGGCATAATTCGCGATATCTCACATAACTCGAGAGTAACTCGAAGTACCCCACATAACTCGGGAGTAGCTTGGGGTACCTCACATAGCTAGAGGTACCCCATATAAGTTGAGGTACCCAACAAATCGGATGCAGGAGAACCCACTGAACAAGTCCACTATGAGAAATGTCGCCACCTCTTAAAGTATAATATTCGATTTTGTCATAATTAAGTATCAAAACGTCATACCGAAAAGTGGTGACAACCACCTACTACCTCTGTCAAAAGTGAAGGACATTGTCCCAAGGACAGTGGTTCTTAGTTGCTTAACCCGACAGCCATTGCAGAGGTACCCTGGATTGCTCTCTAGAGCGCGCCACATTTCTAAAGGGTGAGATACGCCGCGAACGCCTTCTTGATTCTCAAGCATACACATAACGACCCAAAAATTATAAAAAGGGAAAAACATGTGAAATGTCTGAAAATGGATAGCCAATAGCCATAAAAGATACGCCACGTGGTAGCTGAGGCACCCCATATATAAAGATGTCCTGGTTTTATTCTCCATCATATTTTCATTCACTCATGAACACTCACACTCCACAAAATAAGCTTTCTTCAAACTTAAACCTTAATTTACAGAGGAATGTCAAGCTCTCTTTGCTATAAAAAAGCTTGAGTTACTAACTTGAGCGCTGGAGTGTGAGCGCTGGGTGCCCTAGGTTCACCTCTAACCTCTATTTCACTGTTTTGCAGGCGTGAAACTCATATCGAAGGAAATTTTTCTTAGTTCAAACCTTTCACCATTGTTACCACTTCCCTTTTCCCTTCTCACCTCCTCTGAATTTCAGAAACACCGCACACAACAAACTAGTGAAGACCATGTTTCCTCTAAAAATACAAATTCATTGTTCTACATAAGTTTACCTTTTTCTACCTCCAAAATATGTCTAAAACAATTGGCGCCATCTGTGGGATCATGCACAAAAAGCCTCCACCACGGTTATCAAACTAGTTGTTGTGTGTGCTCTAATACATGGCACCTGACGTACCTTCAAAAGGTTTAATGGCGGGTCCTACAAGGATGAGAGATGATAACAGTGGTGAAGGTAGTGATCTCGCAAGGAGAGTAGCCCGTCTCGCCAAGGGTAAGGCTATCAAACAATCGACTGGTATTCGCCAAGATGAAGAACCCATCTCTTAGCGTTTCGAGGATCTTGCCCACGCAATACTTACGGTGGTTGGATCTCGGGTACCTGAAAGTTCACTTCCACCAGTGACGCTATAAGCTACACCACCTTAAATAGACCAACAACCTATGGTAAGGACAGAGGTACCCGAGGCCAGCAAGCTAAAACATTGGCCTTCGGGTACCCATTCTAAGTTTCAAACCATGGAATCCCGAGATGAACGTTCCACCGCCTCTTGTATGAAGCGTGCAAAACGTGCCCACGGGGATCTCCGTGACAAGTTAAACACCAAAAGGGCTTCTCAAATGGTGAAGACATCATCAGGTACCCCTCGGTACCCCACAAACTTATGGAAAAAATGGAGAACCTAGAAGCCCAAGTGAAGTTCCTCTCTGAAAAGCAAAATATTCACAAGTGCTCCAACACCAATGACTTACCACTCGCCATTCACTATGGATATTCGGACGACAGTTCTACCCGAAGTGTTTACCATGCCTCAGATACCCAGTGTTCGGGTACCACTGATCCATTAGAGCATGCTGAGCTATACCGTTACCAAATGCTTATCAAGGGTGTTGATGAGAACGCTATGTGTAGGATGTTTACACACACACTCACGGGTCAAACGAAGTCATGGTTTTGGTTATTGAAGGCGGGTAGCATATCTTCCCTACACCAGTTGTTATCTGAACTTACTAAAGAGTTTTCCTATGCTTCCACTCAAGATAAGCGAGCCCCCAAACTTGCTTTAATCATGCAAAAGGTAGCTGAACCTTTGGTAGAATATGTGAGTCGTTTCCAACAAGAGGTGTTGCGAACTGGAGCTTTTGGAAACCAATACACACTGACTCATTTTGAGAAAAATTTGAGGTTGGGCAAGTTATGGTGTTATTTTTAAAAAAATTGTGCACTTTCATATGGAGAAGCCCGTTCCCGGGTGTTGCAGCAGGTGGAGATGAATGAGAAATGCCATTTGAAGCGCCAAGAAGATATGGCCGAGATCACAAAGAACAAGAAGAAGCCCAAGAGGATGGAGCCCCAATACCGAGAATACACCGAACACAAAGTCCTCCACGGGTTGCCCTGCAGGGACGAGGGTTTAACCCTTAGGGTATTTCACGGGTACCCCAACTTCTAATAGCGCCACCACCAGAGCAGCGAGAGCCACCACCGAGACCTCAGTACGAATCTTACCATTTATTTAATCGTTCCCCAAAGCAGATCTTCTACTAGATTCGGGATAGTGGCCTCTTCCGTCCACCCAAGCTAATGAAGAAGTACCCCAACATGAAGCGTAGCCTAAAGTATTGCGAGTTTCATGAGGACTTCGGTCACCGTATAACTGAGTGTTTTACCTTACGTGAGGAGATTGAATCTTCGATTCTTAGCGGGTACCTCAAAGAATTTATTGCTGGCATGAGAGAGGCTCGAAAATCCATAGAGCAGGATAAGGGCAAGCGAGTAGCTGATGGTAGCCTTGAATGAGAGGTGCCCTCGGGACATAAAAAAGGCGTATATGTCTGGATGATCACGGGCGGACCGACTCTAACTGGCCAATCTAGGAGGGGCATCAAAAGCTATAGTAAATCATTATCGTTAACAACCAATATTGACAAAGAAGTCAACTTTAATAGATGAGGCGCACCTCAGGTACCCCACCATCCCTCGCCAATCCTTTTCACATAAAAAGATGCTGAAGGTATCTTGTACCCCCATGACGATGCCTTAGTAATTACGTTGAAGGTTGCTACTGGTAAAGTAGTAAAGACTCTTGTACATACCGATAGCTCCGTTGGTATCATTTTTAAAAGTAGCTTAGATCAACTATTGATTGAGTCACCAAAGATCACCCCATACGCTACGCCTCTTATTGGGTTCACCGGAGATATGATTATCCCAAAAGGCATCATTACGCTGCCCGTTACACTTGGTAAGGTACCTTACCGTGTTGTTCATATGATTGATTTTCTCATTGTGGATCACCCGAGTGTCTACAATATCATATTGGGTAGGTCGTTCTTAGTAGCAACTAAAGCAGTGGTATCCATGCACTACCTCGTCATGAAAGTCCCAGCCGCTTAAGAAGTTATCACCATTAAAGGGGACCAGCAGTCAGCTCGTGGTTGTTACTCTGTGGCCTCTAGAGTCATTTACCAAATAGCTTTTGATCCGCCTGTAAAGGGGTACCCCAGTGGTAGCAAGCCCACACTTTATCCCACGAAGCGAGCACTTGCTAGACAGCGAAGAGCAGTACTTAATAAAACTTCTCAGGTAGCGGACCCACCAAAATAGTTGGGAACCTCGCCAATAGGTGTAGAAACAGTTACTTCGGATGACTCGGGGGCACCTCACGGGGACCATGTTCCAGATGTGAATTTAAGGCACCTTTGGATCCCTAAATACCGAAAAATGAAAAACGGGGCACCCCGGTTGAAGACTTTGTTTCAATCTCGATCTGCGCGACCGACCCAACAAAGACCGTGAAAATGGGTTCCAATCTTTCAGAAGAACAACAAAGAAAAGTCATAATACTAGTAAAGTGATAACACTCTACCTCCTTCTTTTTATTTTGTTTGTTTACTTTAATGCTTTTGTGTTTGAAATATATGCTTGGCCATGTGGGGTACCTAGAGAGTACCCCAAATTGGTTAGTTTCCTAAGTCTTTAGTGACAATAACAAGTGATCCCGGGATCCCTCATATTCTCCTTAAGATAACAAAATAGTGTCATATAATGATTCATATCTCCATTCTCTATGAATGCATTTGCTTTACAAAATTTGGTGACGTATGCTCTTATTTTTCTTTTGATTATTTGGTATGGATGAATAGTTTAAAATGTTATAAGAATATGTTCACCATTAAACTAACTTCATGTATATTATTGAGTATTGTTTATTATGGCACAAGATAGTATCCAGAGATCATTTTATTCTAAGTTACCCAAACTACCTGGCCTACCCCGATCATGATGACCTATTCAACATCAGACCCAGCAAAAGGGCACGCTAGTAGGCGACTTTCATAATTATTTGTTCGCCATATTTGATTCTGAGCGAATAGTGGATCATGAGGTTTCGACCATCTCGCATAAGGGTAGGCGAGCAGTCACCTTCATCTTTATCTATATTGTCTATTTGATTCCACGTGAACAGTGAATCATGTGGTTTTCGACCATCTCACATAAAGGTAGGCGAGCAACTACCTTTATCTCAATCTATGTTGTTTATTTGATTCCATGCGAATGGTGGATCATGAGATTTTCGACTATCTCGCATAACGGTAGGCGAAGAGCTACCTTTATCTCAATCTATGTTGTCTAATTAATTACAAACGAATGACGGATCATGAGGTTTTCAATCATGTCGCATAAGGGTAGGCGAATAGCCACCTTTATGACTATTTTTGTTACGTATTTGATTTAGAAGGAATGGCGGCTCATGAGGTCTTCAGCCATCTCACAAAAGGATTTGCCATGATTTCTTTTGAGATTTGCAGCAAGCATATCTAAGTAAATCACCATATACTGATGAGATAAGATTAAGGGTACCCAAAGTACATGGGGTACCCTACGACAGACAGTCGTTCCTTGTGTACATCAAGAGGAACCCTAAGAAAACTTGAGATATGCAGCAAGCATATCTGGAGAAATCACTATATGGTTGATGAAATTGGGTTATTCCGGCATGAAGTAACAGATAGCTAAGTGAATATCCAAGCTTAAGGGTGCCTGAGTTATGTTGGTGTATAAATACTAATGCTATTGGTGTCAATGTGCAAGTGTACACATCAAGTAATAAAGTGATGAGTATTCAAGATCGTCTCCACATGGATTGATGTGATTAGATTTGCTACAACAATCTTAACAGTGCAGATTTTGTGCTAAAATAAAATAAACAATTAATGAAACTAATGTACTAATTAAAATAAAAACGCAATAAATAAATGCAACAAAGTAAACTATCACGTCAAGCTCAAGGATAAAACTAATGGGAGTATATAGTAGTTGAGTGAATAAACTCTCTTAATGGTATTGACTATTTTTCTAATGTTTGGCTCGATTGCTGTAGCATCTGCTATAGCACTGGGCAGAATCCTTATGTATCCTCAGTCGTTACATGTTAGATATCTTATATCTATATGCAACCTAACAGTAATAAATTGTTATGCCAACATAAGATATAGCATTACACGCTTAGATTTCATTTACCCTACAAGGTGAATCCCTATGTCTAGTTCATCACTAATCTTAAATCAAGCATGGCCCTTTTGGGACTCGAGTAAAACTTAATCCGGGAAACCCAATTTAAGATCAAGTATTGTTCTGATATGTTCTACTAAGATAGGCCATTTTGATGCTCTCTCCTAACTTGTATCATTAAATAGGTGATCAACTGAAATAATGAATAAAATAAATACTATCAAAACAAACTGCTACAGCAAACATGCAGCTACACATATATGCAGTCTATAAACCATCAAGATTGTTTATCACTCAACCACAAATAAATTTAGTTCATGGTTTATAAAAGAAAAATAAAGAACAAAGTTTCAGTCATGAAACGCATCCCAGAAATAAATAGAAAATAAGAAAACAAGAGAAGAATAAAAAGGATTCAGCTCCCAATTAACAATTAATGAGACTAATGTATTAATTAAAATAAAAACGCAATAAATAAATGCAACAAAGTAAACTATCACGTCAGTTGCGTGAATACACTCTCTTAATGGTATTGACTATTTTTCTAATGTTTGGCTCGATTGCTGCAGCATCTGCTACAGCACTGGGCAGAATCCTTATGTATCCTCAGTCGTTGCATGTTGGATATCTTATATCTATATGCAACCTAACAATGATAAATTGTTATGCCAACATAAGATATAGCATTACACGCTTAGATTCCATTTACCCTACAAGGTGAATCCCTATGTCTAGTTCATCACTAATCTTGAATCAAGCATGGCCCTTTTGGGACTCGAGTAAAACTCAATCCGGGAAACTCAATTTAAGATCAAGTATTGTTGTGATATGTTCCACTAAGATAGGCCATTTTGCTGCTCTCTCCTAACTTGTATCATTAAATGGGTGATCAACCGAAATAATGAATAAAATAAATACTATCAAAACAAACTGCTACAGCAAACATGCAGCAACACATATATTCAGTCAATAAACCATCAAGATTGTTTATCACTCAACCACAAATAAATTTAGTTCATGGTTTATAAAAGAAAAATAAAGAACAAAGTTTCAGTCATGAAACACATCCCCATAAATAAATAGAAAATGAGAGAACAATAGAAGAATAAGAAGGATTGAGCTCCCAATTAACAATTAATGAAACTAATGTACTAATTAAAATAAAAACGCAATAAATAAATGCAACAAAGTAAACTATCACGTCAAGCTCAAAGATAAAACTAATGGGAGTATATAGTAGTTGAGTGAATAAACTCTCTTAATGGTATTGACTATTTTTCTAATGTTTGGCTCGATTGCTGCAGCATCTGCTTCAGCACTGGGCAGAATCCTTATGTATCCTCAGTCGTTGCATGTTGGATATCTTATATCTATATCCAACCTAACAATGATAAATTGTTATGTAAACATAAGATATATCATTACACGCTTATATTCCATTTACCCTACAAGGTGAATCCCTATGTCTAGTTCATCACTAATCTTAAATCAAGCATGGCCCTTTTGGGACTCGAGTAAAACTCAATCCGGGAAACTCAATTTAAGATCAAGTATTGTTCTGATATGTTCTACTAAGATAGGCCATTTTGATGCTCTCTCCTAACTTGTATCATTAAATGGGTGATCAACTGAAATAATGAATAAAATAAATACTATCAAAACAAACTGCTACAGCAAACATGCAGCAACACATATATGCAGTCAATAAACCATCAAGATTGTTTATCACTCAACCACAAATAAATTTAGTTCATGGTTTATAAAAGAAAAATAAAGAACAAAGTTTCAGTCATGAAACACATCCCCATAAATAAATAGAAAATGAGAGAACAATAGAAGAATAAGAAGGATTGAGCTCCCAATTAACAATTAATGAAACTAATGTACTAATTAAAATAAAAACGCAATAAATAAATGCAACAAAGTAAACTATCATGTCAAGCTCAAAGATAAAACTAATGGGAGTATATAGTAGCTGAGTGAATAAACTCTCTTAATGGTATTGATTATTTTTCTAATGTTTGGCTCGATTGCTGCAGCATCTGCTTCAGCACTGGGCAGAATCCTTATGTATCCTCAGTCGTTGCATGTTGGATATCTTATATCTATATCCAACCTAACAATGATAAATTGTTATGTAAACATAAGATATATCATTACACGCTTATATTCCATTTACCCTACAAGGTGAATCCCTATGTCTAGTTCATCACTAATCTTGAATCAAGCATGGCCCTTTTGGGACTCGAGTAAAACTCAATCCGGGAAACTCAATTTAAGATCAAGTATTGTTCTGATATGTTATACTAAGATAGGCCATTTTGATGCTCTCTCCTAACTTGTATCATTAAATGGGTGATCAACTGAAATAATGAATAAAATAAATACTATCAAAACAAACTGCTACAGCAAACATGCAGCAACACATATATTCAGTCAATAAACCATCAAGATTGTTTATCACTCAACCACAAATAAATTTAGTTCATGGTTTATAAAAGAAAATAAAGAACAAAGTTTCAGTCATGAAACACATCCCCATAAATAAATAGAAAATAAGAGAACAATAGAAGAATAAGAAGGATTGAGCTCCCAATTAACAATTAATGAAATTAATGTACTAATTAAAATAAAAACGCAATAACTAAATGCAACAAAGTAAACTATCACGTCAAGCTCAAGGATAAAACTAATGGGAGTATATAGTAGTTGAGTGAATAAACTCTCTTAATGGTATTGACTATTTTTCTAATGTTTGGCTCGATTGCTGTAGCATCTGCTATAGCACTGGGCAGAATCCTTATGTATCCTCAGTCGTTACATGTTAGATATCTTATATCTATATGCAACCTAACAGTAATAAATTGTTATGCCAACATAAGATATAGCATTACACGCTTAGATTTCATTTACCCTACAAGGTGAATCCCTATGTCTAGTTCATCACTAATCTTAAATCAAGCATGGCCCTTTTGGGACTCGAGTAAAACTTAATCCGGGAAACCCAATTTAAGATCAAGTATTGTTCTGATATGTTCTACTAAGATAGGCCATTTTGATGCTCTCTCCTAACTTGTATCATTAAATGGGTGATCAACTGAAATAATGAATAAAATAAATACTATCAAAACAAACTGCTACAGCAAACATGCAGCAACACATAGATGCAGTCAATAAACCATCAAGATTGTTCATCACTCAACCACAAATAAATTTAGTTCATGGTTTATAAAAGAAAAATAAAGAACAAAGTTTCAGTCACGAAACACATCCCCATAAATAAATAGAAAATGAGAGAACAATAGAAGAATAAGAAGGATTGAGCTCCCAATTAACAATTAATGAAACTAATGTACTAATTAAAATAAAAACGCAATAAATAAATGCAACAAAGTAAACTATCATGTCAAGCTCAAAGATAAAACTAATGGGAGTATATAGTAGTTGAGTGAATAAACTCTCTTAATGGTATTGACTATTTTTTTTAATGTTTGGCTCGATTGCTGCAGCATCTGCTACAGCACTGGCCAGAATCCTTATGTATCCTCAGTCGTTGCATGTTGGATATCTTATATCTATATGCAACCTAACAATGATAAATTGTTATGCCAACATAAGATATAGCATTACACGCTTAGGTTCTATTTACCCTACAAGGTGAATCCCTATGTCTAGTTCATCACTAATCTTGAATCAAGCATGGCCCTTTTGGGACTCGAGTAAAACTCAATCCGGGAAACTCAATTTAAGATCAAGTATTGTTCTGATATGTTCCACTAAGATAGGTCATTTTGCTGCTCTCTCCTAACTTGTATCATTAAATGTGTGATCAACCGAAATAATGAATAAAATAAATACTATCAAAACAAACTGCTACAGCAAACATGCAGCAACACATATATTCAGTCAATAAACCATCAAGATTGTTTATCACTCAACCACAAATAAATTTAGTTCATGGTTTATAAAAGAAAAATAAAGAACAAAGTTTCAGTCATGAAACACATCCCCATAAATAAATAGAAAATGAGAGAACAATAGAAGAATAAGAAGGATTGAGCTCCCAATTAACAATTAATGAAACTAATGTACTAATTAAAATAAAAACGCAATAAATAAATGCAACAAAGTAAACTATCATGTCAAGCTCAAAGATAAAACTAATGGGAGTATATAGTAGTTGAGTGAATAAACTCTCTTAATGGTATTGACTATTTTTCTAATGTTTGGCTCGATTGCTGCAGCATCTGCTTCAGCACTGGGCAGAATCCTTATGTATCCTCAGTCGTTGCATGTTGGATATCTTATATCTATATCCAACCTAACAATGATAAATTGTTATGTAAACATAAGATATATCATTACACGCTTATATTCCATTTACCCTACAAGGTGAATCCCTATGTCTAGTTCATCACTAATCTTGAATCAAGCATGGCCCTTTTGGGACTCGAGTAAAACTCAATCCGGGAAACTCAATTTAAGATCAAATATTGTTCTGATATGTTCCACTAAGATAGGTCATTTTGCTGCTCTCTCCTAACTTATATCATTAAGTGGGTGATCAACCGAAATAATGAATAAAATAAATACTATCAAAACAAACTGCTACAACAAACATGCAGCAATACATGTATTCAGTCTATAAACCATCAAGATTGTTTATCACTCAACCAAAATTAAATTTAGTTCATGGTTTATAAAAGAAAACTAAAGAACAAAGTTTCATTCATGAAATACATCCCCATAAATAAATAGAAAATGAGAAAACAAGAGAAGAATAAAAAGGATTGAGCTCCCAATTAACAATTAATGAAACTAATGTACTAATTAAAATAAAAACGCAATAAATAAATGCAACAAAGTAAACTATCACGTCAAGCTCAAAGATAAAACTAATGGGAGTATATAGTAGTTGAGTGAATAAACTCTCTTAATGGTATTGACTATTTTTCTAATGTTTGGCTCGATTGCTGCAGCATCTGCTACAGCACTGGGCAGAATCCTTATGTATCCTCAGTCGTTGCATGTTGGATATCTTATATCTATATGCAACCTAACAATGATAAATTGTTATGCCAACATAAGATATAGCATTACACGCTTAGATTCCATTTACCCTACAAGGTGAATCCCTATGTCTAGTTCATCACTAATCTTGAATCAAGCATGGCCCTTTTGGGACTCGAGTAAAACTCAATCCGGGAAACTCAATTTAAGATCAAGTATTGTTGTGATATGTTCCACTAAGATAGGCCATTTTGCTGCTCTCTCCTAACTTGTATCATTAAATGGGTGATCAACCGAAATAATGAATAAAATAAATACTATCAAAACAAACTGCTACAGCAAACATGCAGCAACACATATATTCAGTCAATAAACCATCAAGATTGTTTATCACTCAACCACAAATAAAATTAGTTCATGGTTTATAAAAGAAAAATAAAGAGCAAAGTTTCAGTCATGAAACACATCCCCATAAATAAATAGAAAATGAGAGAACAATAGAAGAATAAGAAGGATTGAGCTCCCAATTAACAATTAATGAAACTAATGTACTAATTAAAATAAAAACGCAATAAATAAATGCAACAAAGTAAACTATCATGTCAAGCTCAAAGATAAAACTAATGGGAGTATATAGTAGTTGAGTGAATAAACTCTCTTAATGGTATTGACTATTTTTCTAATGTTTGGCTCGATTGCTGCAGCATCTGCTACAGCACTGGCCAGAATCCTTATGTATCCTCAGTCGTTGCATGTTGGATATCTTATATCTATATGCAGCCTAACAATGATAAATTGTTATGCCAACATAAGATATAGCATTACACGCTTAGATTCCATTTACCCTAGAAGGTGAATCCCTATGTCTAGTTCATCACTAATCTTGAATCAAGCATGGCCCTTTTGGGACTTGAGTAAAACTAAATCCGGGAAACTCAATTTAAGATCAAGTATTGTTGTGATATGTTCCACTAAGATAGGCCATTTTGCTGCTCTCTCCTAACTTGTATCATTAAATGGGTGATCAACCGAAATAATGAATAAAATAAATACTATCAAAACAAACTGCTACAACAAACATGCAGCAACACATGTATTCAGTCAATAAACCATCAAGATTGTTTATCACTCAACCACAAATAAATTTAGTTCATGGTTTATAAAAGAAAAATAAAGAACAAAGTTTCAGTCATGAAACGCATCCCATAAATAAATAGAAAATAAGAAAACAAAAGAAGAATAAAAAGGATTCAGCTCCCAATTAACAATTAATGAGACTAATGTATTAATTAAAATAAAAACGCAATAAATAAATGCAACAAAGTAAACTATCACGTCAGTTGCGTGAATACACTCTCTTAATGGTTTTGACTATTTTTCTAATGTTTGGCTCGATTGCTGCAGCATCTGCTACAGCACTGGGCAGAATTCTTATGTATCCTCAGTTGTCGCATGTTGGATATCTTATATCTATATACAACCTAACAGTGATAAATTGTTATGCCAACATAAGATATAGCATTACACGCTTAGGTTCTATTTACCCTACAAGGTGAATCCCTATGTCTAGTTCATCACTAATCTTAAATCAAGCATGGCCCTTTTGGGACTCGAGTAAAACTCAATCCGGGAAACTCAATTTAAGATCAAATATTGTTCTGATATGTTCCACTAAGATAGGTCATTTTGCTGCTCTCTCCTAACTTATATCATTAAATGTGTGATCAGCCGAAATAATGAATAAAATAAATACTATCAAAACAAACTGCTACAGCAAACATGCAGCAACACATATATTCAGTTAATAAACCATCAAGATTGTTTATCACTCAACCACAAATAAATTTAGTCCATGGTTTATAAAAGAAAAATAAAGAACAAAGTTTCAGTCATGAAACGCATCCCCATAAATAAATAGAAAATGAGAAAACAAGAGAAGAATAAGAAGGATTGAGCTCCCAATTGATTTATGCAAATTCTCCTTTTGTGCAGCCCTTAATCTCTCTCTTGAATCTTGTTTTTCTTTTGTTTCTTTGTGTTTTTCTCCTTGTTTGACGGTTCTCCTCTATCCTTATGATGTGTGCTTCTTTTA
Source organism: Citrus medica (assembly GCA_002013955.2). Classification (NCBI taxonomy): domain Eukaryota; kingdom Viridiplantae; phylum Streptophyta; class Magnoliopsida; order Sapindales; family Rutaceae; genus Citrus; species Citrus medica. Next base: position 86,658 of record MKYO02030602.1, on the reverse strand, counting down.
TAGTTGAAAATTAGGGTAAACGGAAGCCTAGGGCGCACATAAGTCAGATTAGGAAACTGCAAATCGCAATTCTGTAGTTATCCCACCTATAATTTTCTCTGTCGTTGTTCTAGGATTGCTACAGCAACGGCTACAGCAATGGTTGCTACAGCAATATCTACAACAGCTGCACTGTTCCAGATTTGTTTCAACTCTTTTGTAGCCAGGTTCTTTCCTTATTTTTGCAAGTCTATTGCATAGCATTCTTCCATGAGTTATAAGCTTCTGGAAACCTATAATTATGCACACAATTTGAGCACAAATTACTTTAAACGAGCAAAACTTATTAAGATTGACTAAAATGATTATTTATGCAAAATGTAACAAAAATGCAATGAAAACACATCATTTACTCTCTAAGTAATATGAATTTAAGTCTAAAAGGGTCATGATAACTCTCATTTCATAGAGTTATCACAACCCCAACCTTAAACCATTACTTGTCATCAAGTAATGACAACAACATTCACACTTCAATCACACAATCATGCAACAAATAACTTAGTTCTATCATCAAATTTGCAAGGATTCTTCCATCCTCAGATCACACTATTAATCATACAAAATAGCCATAGCAATTTAGGTCTAGACTTAGGTCTTATTCTGTCTAAAGTGTGTGTGTGCCACTTTGATCAAATTCTAGAGGTACTACAACATTACACAGACATATATAATTCAAAGGTAGAACACAAATATATTCACATATGGGGCAGCAGAACTCACAATTATATTCAAATTGTGCTACAATTTTTTTTCCAGTTAAACCCTTCAATGCAACATTGAGCTTTCATGTGAATGCCTATCACTTGTAATGACGACACCTAATTACTCACTCAAAGTACATGTCAAAGTTGCTGCAGCAACACATCCAGGATGGTATATCTAGGTCATACCTTTGGACGCCTTTGACTCAAGGCTGAACATGGGGCTCATGAACAGACCAGGTTACTCAGTATCCTAAGCAGAGGACCGCTTTATTTTTCATTCCTTAATCACTTTTTTTTGCTTCTTTTTTTTCAATATAATTGCTGCAGCACTACTCATAACTCTTGTTGCCTTTGGACTCAAGTATGCATATAGGGTACATACTCAACCTTGGTTACTCAGTAACTTAAGCCATTGGAGCAAAATTTATTTCATAACAAGCACAATTCAATAAAAATTTTCCCCCAAACTTGAGATATTTTATACATTTTTTTTGTTTTCCTGGCTCTGCTACAGCATTCTCATAAAACTCAACCAAAGTCTAAGTGTTGGGACAAAATTTCAACCTCCTTCTATAACTATCTCTACTTGGCATTCTCATAACTACTGAATAACACTGAATTTATCTTCATTAGGTTTTTAAATCTATACACAAATATTAGATAACAGAGCTTCACACAACACACAACACAAGCATAAACACATGCACTCATAAATACAACCCCCCAAACTTGAGTGGTGTTGTGTCCTCACAAGGACACAAAACAAAACCAGACATGCATACACTAAATAAAAAGACATGTAGAATGAGTCAGAAAATTAAAACTAAATGAAAAAAAAGTTTTGCAGAAAGAAGTAAAATAAAATAGCGAGTAGGGGGTACTCCCCTATTGCTGGAATCACTACTACAGCACAGGCTGTCAAGGGTCACTTCTTCATTGATCCACTTCTCAAATGCTCCTTATCATAAAATCTGATCAATCCATTTGCTGCTGCAAAAGCAAAAATGCCTATATTGTTTGAGAATCTTCTTATTATGTCATGCTGTAAGTGATGCTGCAGCAATTCCCTCCTGTTTTTTTTCCACATTTTTTTAATTTTTTTTACTTGTTGTAATTTAACACAAAGACAAAAAATTAGATACACACTTAAAATAACAAAAAGACAAATTAAATAATTTAAAAGCTAAATTCAATGCCTTAAAAACTTGAAACAACTTCCCTTATTGGGTTGCCTCCCAATTAGCGCTTGATTTTAGGTCTTTCAGCCTAACCTTTCTTGTTTCCTCAACCTGGATCCTTCAAGAACATATATGTCTTTAGGTTGTTCACATCATCTCTCATATAGTACTTCACTTTCGGCCCATTAACCTTGAATTGTTGTTGGTCTGGAGTGAGTTCCCTTTGTTGGATTTGCTCGTCAATTCTGAAGGGTTGCTTCTCTCCTGACCATGCTATGTTAGTTGCTCCAAGATCTGCATCATCAAGTTCTTCAAACGTTACAACATTGATTTCTTCTTTACTGCAGCAACTGTGTAATCTCTCTGCTATAACAAAGTCCACAACACTGATAAAATTACAATCTTCAATCTCATCTGGACTTTTCATGGCATCTAGAACATTGAATATAACTTGCTGGTTATTCACCCTCATGGTTAATTCTCCTTTTTGAACATCAATTAAAGTCTTTCCTATGGCTAAGAAAGGTCTTCCTACAATGATTGGCACTTCTTTGTCTGCCTCAAAGTCTAGCACAATGAAATCCACCGGAAAAATAAATTTATCTACCTTCACCAACACATCTTCAATCTTCCCTTCTGGATAGGCATGAGATCAGTCAGCAAGTTGTAGAGTCACTGTTGTTGGTCTACATTCACCAACTCCCAATTGCTTAAACATTGATAAAGGCATGAGATTGATGCTAGCCCCCAGATCACAAAGTTCTTTGTCACTGTATTCAGTGCTTATTGAGCATGTGATTATAAAGCTTCCTGGATCCTTCATCTTCTGTGGTATCTTACTCTAAAGCGTTCGGCTGCACTCTTGTGTTAGAGCAACTGTTTCAAACTCTCCAAGTCTTTTTTTCTTTGTCAAGATATCCTTAAAAAATTTTACATAGTTTGGCATTTGCTCTAGAGCTTCTACAAAAGGGATATTGATCTGTAGTTGTTTCAGTACTCCCAAGATTTTGCTGAACTGTTTATCTTATTGCTGCTTTTGAAATCTTTGAGGGAAGGGTGGTGGGTGCCTAAACTGTTGTGCTGCAGCAGGTTGTGCAGATTGCTTCTCTTTTGCCATGTTCTGGGTTGGTGCTACAGCCTCGTTATCCACAGGTGTTAGATCATCATTTTTGGCAAATGTTGCAGCTTGACTACTCTCACCAGTGTTCTGTAAAGTGGAGGATTGTGACTCTTTTTTAAGTTGAGTTTCTTTCTGGATTGAAGTGGGCTCAGCTCTTCTTTTTGGCACCCCAACGGGACTATGAACATCCTTTCCAGATCTCAAGTTAATTACTTTGCAGTGCTCTTTCCCTTCTTTTCTTGGGTCTTCTGTATTACTAGGTAAACTACCTTGTGGTCTGCTACTTAATGTTGCAGCAAGCTATCCAATTTGATTTTCCAAGTTTCTTAACGATACAGTATGACTTTGGATAACTGCTTCATTCCTCACAATATAATCCTTAATCAAACCTTCAATGGAGCTTAGTTGATCATTGTTGATGCTTCTTTGCTCTTGATTTTGCTGATAAAATCCAAGTGGTTGAGCAGGTCTGTTCTGTTCACTTAGTGCTGCAGCAGTCTGGTTCTGATAACTCCATGAGAAGTTCGGGTGCTGTCTCCATCCAGGGTTGTAAGTGTTTGAATATGGATTGTTTTGGTTCTGTCTATTAAAGCTGGCCATATAGTTAACCGAAGTTGGATTACCAGGACAATTGTCAAATAAATGCCCTTCTCTACAATAAACACAAGACATATCAGAAATTTGGTTAACGGTTGCTGGAGCAGTAGTCATAGCCTTTACCATCCTTGTTAATGAAGTTACTTGGGCTAACAATGTTGTCAAGACATCTACGTTATGAACTCCTGCTGTTCCTCTTGCTGTAGCTTGTCTGGTTGATGGCCACTGAAAATTGTTGTTAGTAATCCGCTCCAAAATTTCATAAGCCTCATTGTAAGACTTAGATAGCAAAGCCCTATTTGCTGAAGCGTCCACCATCAATCTAGTGCTTGGGTTAAGACCATTATAGAAAGTTTCCAATTGTATGCAGCAACGAATACCATGATGAGGACATTTTCTAAGTAACTCCTTAAATCTCTCCCGTGTGTCACACAAGCTCTCATCTTCAAGTTGATGGAAATATGTGATCTCGTTTCTCAACTTTGCATTCTTGGTTGGCGGGAAGTATTTCATCAAAAATTTGTCAGCCAAGTCACTCCATGTAGTGATAGAATCTGGTGGTAGAGAATTCAACCATGCTCTTGCTCGATCTCTCAAAGAAAACGGGAAAAGTCTGAGTCTCAATGCTTCCTGCGATGCTCCAGCAATCTTGAAAGCATCACTCACTTCCAAAAATAACTTAAGGTGTAAATGAGGATCTTCGGATGGCAAACCATTAAATTGCCCCACTGTTTGAAGCATCTGAAACATCATGGGTTTGAGTTCAAAATTGTCAGCTTGAACGTCGGGTCTAACTATTCCCGGATGTATGGCTTGAGGAGTCAACACTACATAATCTCGAATGGCTCTATCTCTATCGTTCGCCATGTGAATAATGTTATTGTTCCTTGGTTGCCTTTGAACACATTGTCCATTCAGACCTTCATGTACAATGACTGGTTGTATCCCCTCTCTATAGTTCAAGTTTCTCAAATCTTGCAAATCATCCATTGCTACAGCAGCTTGTAATTCCCGATACTGTCTTCTCAATCTCCTTGCAGTTCTTTCAATTTCTAGATCAAATTGGAAGTCAACATATTTATATTTACACATGCAAGGGTTGCTAGATCACCTATGTCAACAAAATAAACAAATTAAAATAAAATAAAAATTAGCACCGTTAAAACTAATTTCACAAATCACAATTAACAATCAATCCCCGGCAACGGCGCCAAAAACTTGGTGTATAAATACTAATGCTATTGGTGTCAATGTGCAAGTATACAAAACAAGTAATAAAGTGATGAGTATTCAAAATCGTCTCCACAGGGATTGATGTTATCATATTTGCTACAGCAATCTTAACAGTGCAGATTTTGTGCTATAATAAAATAAACAATTAATGAAACTAATGTACTAATTAAAATAAAAACGCAATAAATAAATGCAACAAAGTAAACTATCACGTCAAGCTCAAGGATAAAACTAATGGGAGCATATAGTAGTTGAGTGAATAAACTCTCTTAATGGTATTGACTATTTTTCTAATGTTTGGCTCGGTTGCTACAGCATCTGCTACAGTACTGGGCAGAATTCTTATGTATCCTCAGCCGTCGCATGTTGGATATCTTATATCTATATGCAACCTAACAGTGATCAATTGTTATGCCAACATAAGATATAGCATTACACGCTTAGGTTCTATTTACCCTACAAGGTGAATCCCTATGTCTAGTTCATCACTAATCTTAAATCAAGCATGGCCCTTTTGGGACTCGAGTAAAACTCAATCCGGGAAACTCAATTTAAGATCAAATATTGTTCTGATATGTTCCACTAAGATAGGTCATTTTGCTGCTCTCTCCTAACTTATATCATTAAATGTGTGATCAGCCGAAATAATGAATAAAATAAATACTATCAAAACAAACTGCTACAGCAAACATGCAGCAACACATATATTCAGTTAATAAACCATCAAGATTGTTTATCACTCAACCACAAATAAATTTAGTTCATGGTTTATAAAAGAAAAATAAAGAACAAAGTTTCAGTCATGAAACGCATCCCCATAAATAAATAGAAAATGAGAAAACAAGAGAAGAATAAGAAGGATTGAGCTCCCAATTGATTTATGCAAATTCTCCTTTTGTGCAGCCCTTAATCTCTCTCTTGAATCTTGTTTTTCTTTTGTTTCTTTGTGTTTTTGTCCTTGTTTGACGGTTCTCCTCTATCCTTATGATGTGTGCTTCTTTTATAGTTGAAAATTAGGGTAAACGGAAGCCTAGGGCGCGTATAAGTCAGATTAGGAAACTGCAGATTGTAATTATGCAGTTATCCCGCGCAGAATTTTCTCTGCAGTTGTTCCAGGATTGCTATAGCAACAGCTATGGTAATGGTTGCTACAACAATATCTATAGCAACAGCTATGGTAATGGTTGCTACAACAATATCTATAGCAACTGCATTATTCCAGATTTGTTTCAACTCTTTTGTAGCCATATTCTTTCCTTATTTTTGTAAGCCTATTGCGTAGCATTCCTTCCATGAATTATAAGCTACTGGAAACCTACAATTATGTAAACAACTTGAGCACAAATTACTTTAAATCGAGTAAAACTTATTAAGATTGACTAAAATGATTATTTATGCAAAATGTAACAAAAATGCAATGAAAACACATCATTTACTCTCTAAGTAATATTAATTTAAGTCTAAAAGTGTCATGATAACTCTTATTTCATAGAGTTATCAAGGTACCCCATGCACCTTGTCAGTAATGTCGAACATGGTTACACAGCAGGATGATTATCTTCACACTCATCTCTTAAGATAAGGGGATTAACAAAAGTGCTAAAAGTAGCAGAAATACAAGCATCGGTATCGGGGGTACCTTATGGAGACTTCATCAGAGGTACCTGTTGGTTATTTTTATAAGCAATTGCTACCAATGTCAATGTGCAAGTATACACAACAAGTAATAAAGTGATGAGTATTCACGATCGTCTCCACAGGGATTAATGTTACTCGAAATGCTATAGCAATCACAATAGTGCAAATCAACTTATGGCCGAAGCTAACAATTGTAAAGTAATTTCTATTGTAATTTAATGATTGTAAGAGAATTAAATAAAATAATACGGTAATGAAATAAACTATGTTAAATGTGTCTAAGATTCAATTGAGATCATAGTAGTTGAATGATCAAATTCTGCTTACGGGGATGACTATTTTGTTCTTCAATTTAGCACCAGTTGTTACGGCAAGTGCTGCAGTACTGGGCAAAATAAATTTGCATCCTCAGCTATCGCATATTGGAAGTCTCATACCCTTAAATCTATTAACAATGACCAGTTGTTAATCTACTTATGGCATGACATTATGATCTTTAGTCTCTCCACCCTACAAGGTGAACACTTACATCTAGTGTGTCACAAATCCTAACTTCAAGTATTGCCCTTATGGGATTCAAAATAACTTAATCTAGGAAACTCAACTTAAGATCAAGTAATACCCTAATAATATCCGCAAAGACATGCCTTTTTGCTGCTCTATCTTAACTGAAACTATTAAATGGGTAGTCAACCAAAATAACAGTTATATTCATACAAACTACTAGAGTAAAATGCTACAGCAATGACATAAAAACTTATAAGAACAGTCAAGAACCCAATGGATTATTTGTCACTCACCTATAAGTAAATCTAGTTTATATTCTGAATGAGAAAAATAAACATAAATATATTGATCAAGGGATACATCAAACAATTAAAGGAAGAAGATAAATATAAGTTGAGCACGGTGAAAGACAAATCCAAATAATTCTGCACGATTCTTCAATGTTGCCGAAACAACACTCTCCAATTATGATCTTCTTCTTCTTTCCTTTGTAATTATTCTAATGATAATTCCCTTCCGTCATTCTATGTCGTGCACGCCTTCCTTTTATATTGCAAATTAGGGTAAACAAAAGCCCATGAGCGTGTATGTGTTAAATTAGGAACATACAGATTGTGATTCTGTGGTTGACCCGCGCCTAAATTTTCTCCCACATTGTTCCCAGATTGCTACAGCATTGGTTGCTCTAACATCAGCAACCACACTGCACTATTCCCTATTGTGCTTTACTTCTTTTGTAGATGTCTTATTTCCTCCTCTTGCTCGCCTAATGCCTTAACATCCCCTCATGAATCAAGACTTTCTGAAAACCTATAATTATGCACCTGATTTTAGCATAAATTACTTTGATTTAAACAAAACTTATTAAGACTCAACTAAAATGAATGTTTATGCAAAGTATAACCAAAATGTAATAAAAACACCTTCTTTGATCTCTAAGTGGTCTTGATTTAAGCCTAGAAAGGATGTAATAACTCTCATTTCCTAGAGTTATCACACCCCCAAACTTAAATCATTACTTGCCCTCAAGTAATGACACATACTAACACTTCAAGCAAACAATCATGCACACAACTTTAGCTCTTTTATCAAATTTGCAAGGATTCTTACACCTTCATATCACAATCCCAATCATGCAAAATGACCATAGTAAATCAGTTCTAGACTTAAGCCTCTTTCTGTTCATAGTGTGTGTGTGCTCCATTGATTGAATTCCCGAGATGCTATAATATCACCAAGGGACTGCATAAATTTTAGCAGCGATAACACTTCATTCAGAAATGAGGTAGCATAAATTTCTCATACTCAAACTTTGATGATTTTAGGATTAATAAACTGGGGAGTATTCAACCTCCTCTCTGTAACATTTATCTTTCATGTGAATGTCAATCAATTATAATGGTGACACTCAATTACTCAAACCATGCCCAGATCAGAGTTGTTGTAGCAATATCTATAATATAATCTTATCTAGAGGTATCTTTTACTCAAGGCTGAACATGGGGCTCATGAACAGACCTAGCTACTCAATGCCTTAGACAGAGGACTTCTTTTTCTCTTTTTTTTTTATGTACTGCAGCACTGCTAATAACTCTTGCTACCTTTGAACACAATTCTGCATATGGGGTACATACTCAGATCTGGTTACTCAGCAACTTGAGCCATTGGAACAGAGTTTATTTCATAGATATCACAGTTAATCAAACTTGCTTTTCCCCCCAAACTTAAGATCTTGTCTATTCTTTAGCTCTGCTCTAGCAGTCTCATACAATTGAACCAAAGTTAAAGTGTCGGGACAAAATTTCACTTCCATCTATAACTATCTCTACTTGGCATTCTCATAAATACTAAATAACACTCAATTTATCTTCATTAGGTTTTCAAATCCATACACAAATATTAGATAGCAGAGCTTCACGCAACACAAACATAAACACATGCATTCGGAAACACAATCCCTATAACTTGAGAATTGCTATGTCCTCACAAGTATACAGAACAAAGGCACAGGAGTTGACAAGGATATGAAAGACCTTAGTAAATACCATGCAAATTGAAAAACAAAAAGAAAGAAAAATGGGGTTTTTTTAAAAAAGAAAAATGAACTAGCAAGGAAAGAGTACTCCCCTGTGGTGGGGACTATGGCACATGACGGGATGCTATCAGTGCTTCTTGGATGCACTGCGTAACATATCCTTTGGGGAAGCTTGTGGCGAAGTAGCTGGCAATGTCTTTGTCTTTTTCTTCTCGAGGCTAGTGAGAGGAGTTGTGGCTGGGGTAGTTGTGGCGAGGTTATTGTAGCAGTGCCTTTAGATGTACTGCCTTTTCTTTTGTTGGATTGCCGCGGACTGGTACGAACAGGCTGGCTAGGAGTTTGCTGCTGAAGAATTGGAGTTGCTGGATCAGTTGCCTGGCCCTCAGCTGTGATGGCAGCGATGATATCAAGCAGCTGCTTGGCTTCTACAGGTGTGGGCATAACTCTGGTTGTTGCAGCAGCCAGTTCTGCATCAACTTGCTCCATTTCATCTTCAGAGGCTGGAGGTGTTGCCATTTTGTATTTACCCTTGCCCTTACCCTTTCCCGCAAGGACTGAAATGGATGGTTCCTCTTCAGGGTCTGCATTCTTCTCTTCTTGAATAATGTGCCTTTTTCTGGTCTTGGACTGAGTGGGGATGGAAGGTTCCTCATGTTCTTTCTCAGAGTTATCATCTGCCTCTGTGGGTGAGCTATCAGTCTGAGACTTGTCACATTGTTCCTCAGGTTGATCAGATGGATCCGCATCTTTTGATTCTATCTCTGCTTGTGGTTCGGCTGCATCTTCTTCTTCTAGTTCATCTATGGCAGTGGCATCTTCACTGTCTTCTGCTGGAGCTCTTGTGGCATTGGGGACAAAATTATACTACTGGAGCAATGAATCAGGGAAGTTTCGGTGAGTACGTTTCATGTACAGAGCGAATTAGTGTAGTTGGTTGTCCAAGTGTTATAGATAACTCCAAAACCGATCATTTTCCCTCTGTTGAGCTTCAACACATTGAGTTATACTTGTGCTGAGTGCCTGGATTGTCTGTTCTAAACCAATGGCTCGTCTTGCTCCTATTACAACAGCTGGTTTAGTTGTTGTTCCAGCACTCTCTCCAGCAACTCTCTCAATGGTACGTGCCGTAAAGGCTCCATCATTCCTGATATGGTCATCTCTTGCGTCTAGACGAACACCAGAAACTACACAAATGCTGGTGATGAGTGAAGGAAATAGCAAGGCAGCAGTCCTGTGAGTTTTAACTGCACAATCTCGGATTTCTGTTACGAAGATGCTACCCACATCTATGGGAAGCCCTCGAATAATGACATATAACAAGACCAACCTCTCTTGTGAAACTGTAGTAGTGTGAGTGGTTGGCATAAGGCTAGATTTCATAAATTTTAACCACACCTTCGCAATAGGTTTCAAATTTATCCTATTAACTACATGCCCTTCCTCGTTAACCCACAATGCTCCTTCGATTGTAAGAGTTGTGAAAATGGTGTTCAATTTTTTCGGGGTCAATTTACCAAGCAACTTGGCATACTCACAATTAATTTCATTAGGTAAATTATAAAAAGCATTTATAATGCGGGAGTCTAATGGAACAAGTGTATTTCTTACCCAAATATTGTGTTGATCCGGGCTTACCAAATTGGCATAAAATTTTTTGACTACTAATAGCACATGATCTGGAGGGTGGTTACAAAACTCTAACCATCCACACTTTGCTGCAGCATTGTGTATTGTTTGAACATTTCTAGTGGTTTTGGAAATTGAAACCCTTTTTCTTCCAGAATTCTACGCGGCTCTATGAATTCTTCATATTTTTCTTCGGTGTGGTAACTCTAGAAGCATGACGTATCTTTGAGGCGGTTGGCTGTTTTCTTATACCTCAACATTGTTGTAATAGTACCAAATTGAAGCTAATGTCCCTGAGAGTAAAATGAGAAGAAGAGGTTAAGAATTATGAGAGTTGCACTTTGCGAAAGAGATGGGGAATAGTCCCGTAGAGCACTACGCACAATGGCCCATTTTTATAGTCGACTTTAATTGAAGATAAACACGGTAACTTAAGATAAATGAGGGAAGAAAATATTTTAAATTTAATGTGCATATCCCAAAAATATCGGCCAGTGAAATTTAGGTATTAATTTTGGATATTTTTTTCTTTCTTCGCAATTTCTATCCAAATCATGCTTTCATCTGTCATGATCTATCTCCAATGGTAAATGAGAGGCTCCGTCTTTTAATTTATTGTAACGGTAAAATTGGTTGCTGCAGCACCCATTCGCTTACTCTAGCAACGATTATATACTCCACACTAAAGCCCTTTGACACGTGGCTCACCTCTGCACTCTGCCACCAAACAACCTCACTTGTCAATATGAAATTCAATTTCTACACATATTTCCCACAAACTAAAATTAATTCTAAAATTAATTAAAAATAAACAGATCAAATGATAGCAAAAGTAAAGAATGCAATAATGTGAAAGGATAAAACTAAATAGCTAGAATGGAAGAACAAAATAAAATGGTAAAAAGGGAGAGCTGTCAACAAAACCAAAGGAGATCAAACTTGGTTTTAGGTGGTTGCCTCTACTATGGGTTGCCTCCCATGGAGCACTTCATTTAAGGCCCTTTAGCCTAACCTTCTGTCATTGCTCAATAGCTGGGTTCTTTAAGGAGTAACACATCCTTTGAACAATCTGCCGCTGGGTGTATGTAATGCTTAACCCTATGTCCATTAACTTTAAATTCTTGACCTGTTTGTTCATCAAAGAGATCAACAGCTCCATAAGGATAAAATTTTAATAGCTTAAAAGAGCCAGACCATCGTGATTTTAGCTTTCCCGGAAATAATCTTAGTCTTGTGTTGTGGAGTAACACTAATTGACCAGGGCTGAAGTGCCTGTGTTGAATATGCTTGTCGTGCTAGTGTTTTGTCCTCTCTTTATAGATTCTTGCATTTTCATATGAAAATAGCCGTAATTCATCAAGCTCACAAAGTTGAAGCTTTCTTTGCTCTGCTGTGGCATGAATGTCCCAATTTAATTTCTTTCAGTGCCTAGTGTGCTTTAGCTCCAGTGGCAAATGACAAGCTTTTTCATAAACAATTCAGTAAGAAGACATGCCGAGTGGAGTTTTGTATGTTGTTCTGTAGGCCCATAGAGAATCATGTAACTGTAAAGACTAATCCTTCCTTGTTGAGTTCACCATTTTTTCTAAGATCTTTTTAATTTCTCTGTTGGACACTTCAGTCTGACCATTAGATTGTGGGTGATATGTTGTTACTACCTTGTGTCTGACTCCATACTTCTACCCACTTGGAGACATGATCCACAGCAACAAGGATGTATAAGTTCCCAAAGGATGGTGGGAAAAGTCCATAAAATCTATTCCCCAAACATCAAAAACTTCCACTTCGAGAATGTTAGTCAATGGCATTTCATGTCTTTTAGTTATGTTCCATGTCCTTTGGCACCTGTCACAACATTTAACAAATTCATAAGCATCTTTAAAAATAGTGGGCCAGTAATAACCTGATTGCAGAACTTTAGCAGTTGTTCTATGACTACCAAAATGTCCTCCATATGCTGCAGCATGGCATGACTCTAGTATGTGGTGTATTTCTCCTTCAGAAGCACATCTTTGTATTACTTGATCTGGGCATAACTTATATTTTCTAGTATGTGGTGTATTTCTCCTTCAGAAGCACATCTTCGTATTACTTGATTTGGACATAACTTATATAAGTGTGGATCATCCCATTGATAGCTTCTAACATCATGAAGAAATTTATTTTTCTCCTGAAACTTCAGCTCAGGTGGTAGCATCACACTTACTAAGTAGTTAGCAAAATCTGCATACTAGGGGGTCCTGACTGCTGCAGCATCTATGCTTGCTGTAATGCCAACAACTGTTCATCAGGAAATGTGTCAGTGATGTCCCTCCTTGTCGATGTACTAGTGTTTGCTTCCAGCCGTGACAAGTGGTCTGCCACTTGATTCTCAGTCCCCTTTTTATCTTTAATATCCAGATCAAATTCTTAAAGCAGTAAGAACCATCGAATTAATCTTGGTTTGGCATCCTTCTTTGAGATTAAGTATTTGATGGTTGTATGGTCTGTGTAAACAGTCACTTTAGTACCCACTAAGTAAGCTCTGAATTTGTCAAAAGCAAATACTATAGGTAGCAACTCTTTCTCTGTAGTGGTGTAATTGATCTGAGTTTGAGTAAGAGTTTTGCTTGCATAGTATATAGAGTGAAAGACCTTATCTTTTCTTTGCCCTAATATTGCTCCCACAGAATGGTCACTAGGATCACACATTAGTTCAAATAGAAAATTCAAGTCTAGAGATATAACCACTGGAGCAGTGATTAGAGCTTCTTTTAACTCTCCAAATGTTTAAAGGCAATCCTTGTCAAAGTGAAAAGGTTTGTCATGTTCCAGCAATGAGCATAGTGGTTTAGCTACCTTGGAAAAATCCTTAATAAATCTTCTGTAAAATCCAGCATGACCCAAGAAACTCCTAATATCTTTTACTGAAGTTAGAGGTGGTAGTTTATTTATTACCTCTATCTTGGCTTTATCTACCTCAATGCCATTCTTGGATACCTTATGTCCCAACACTATTCCTTCTTACACCATGAAATGGCACTTTTCTCAATTGAGTACTAAGTTGGTCATCTCACAGCTTTTGAGAACTTCTTCCAAGTTGTGTAAATAATCTTTGTGTATTTCTCTAAAAATTGAGAAGTCATTCATGAAAACTTCTAAAGTCTGCTCTACCATATCAGAAAAAATAGACATCATGCATCTCTAAAAAGTTGCTAGAGCATTACATAACCAAAAGGGCATTCTTCTGAAGGCAAATGTTCCATAAGGACAAGTAAATGTAGTCTTCTCCTAATCCTCTGGCACTATAGCAATCTGGTTGTAGCCTAAATACCCATCTAAGAAACAATAGTACTGTTTTCCAGTAAGTCTGTCCAACATCTGATCTATGAATGGAAGTGGGAAATGGTCTTTCCTTGGGGCTTTGTTGAGCTTCCTATAATCCATACATACTTTCCATCCAGTCACTGTCCTTGTAGGGATAAGTTCATCCCTCTCATTAGCTACTATTGTTATCTTTCCCTTCTTTGGAACACATTGAACTGGGCTCACCCATGAACTGTCTGATATTAGGTATATGATTCCAGCATCCAACCATTTGATGATTTCGTTCTTCACCACTTCTTTCATTATAGGGTTCAACCTTCTCGGTGCTCCACCGAATTACTGGAGCAATCTTCCAACAGGATTTTACGCATGCAAATTGATGGGCTTATTCCCTTGATGTCTGCCATGGTCCATCCAATTGTTCTTCTGTATTTTTCAAGTAAATTCACTAGACTTTGTTCTTGACCTGCATCCAAAGTAGAAGAAATGATTACAGGGAGTGTTTTGTTTTGACCAAGATAAACATACTTCAAATGTGAAGGTAACAGTTTTAACTCAAGACTAGGAGGTGATTCAATAGATGGTAAAGTTGTTTTTACTTCCCTCTAAAAGGTTTAAATGCTCAATAAACCTATTGTGCCTATCAGGTTGCTTTTCTCCTATCTAATCTATCTGATTTGCTGCAACATCTTCCTATTCTATATCCTCAAAGGTAGTGACTTTGTTGAGTTCATTACTGCAGCATATGTCCATTTTATTTGCTACAACAAAATCCACTACACTTAGAAAATTACAATCTTCTACTTCATCAGGGTTCCTCATAGCCTCTAGTACATTAAATGTGACTTGCTGATCATTTACTCTCATGGTGAGTTCTCTTTCTGTACATCTATCAGAGTCTTTTCAATTGCTAGAAAAGGTCTTCCAAGTATAATGGGTACCTCTTTATCAGCTTGAAAGTCCAGTACAATGAAATCTACTAAGAAGATAAATTTGTCAACCTTCACCAGTACATCATCTATTTTTCCTTCAGGGTATGCATAAGATCTGTCAGCTAATTGCAGAGTGACTGTTGTTGGTCTGCATTCCCGTACTCCCAGCTGCTTAAATACAGATAATGGTATCAAATTAATACTAGCTCCCAAGTCACAAAGTGCTCTTCCAGCATACCTAGTTCCTATAGAGCATGTTATTGAAAAACTTCATGGATCTTTCACTTTTGTAAGAATCTTACTTTAGAGCATATGAATACTTTCCTGTGTTAAAGCAATAGCTTCAAACTCTCCTAGTCTTCTCTTTCTTGTCAAGATGTCTTTTAGAAATTTCACATAATTTGGCATTTGCTCTAAAGCTTCCACAAAAGGTATATTTATGTGTAATTGCTTCAGCACTTCCAGGAATTTCCTGAACTGCTTGTCTTGTTTTTGCTTTTGGAACATTTGTGGGAAAGGTGGTGGATGTCTAAACTGCTGGGTAACTTGAGGAGGTATCAAACTTTGTTTGTTTGGTTTGGTGTAGGTTGTGGCTACTGGTGTTGCAACTTCTTTTTCAGCATGTTCTAGTTAAATTTCTTCTGCATTTGCTGTAGCTTGGCCTATGTAACCAGTGTCTTGATGGGGAGGTTGTTGTAACAAGCTTCCATTTTGAGGTGATTTTTGTGCTGAATTGAATTCCATCCCATTTTTGGTTACATCAACTGGGATATCAACATTCTTTCCAGATCTCAAATTAATTTCTTTGTAGTGTTCTTTGCCCTCTCTCCTAGGGTCTTCTGTGTTGCTAGGTAAGCTTCCTTGAGTTCTACTGCTCATTGCTGTGGCAAGTTGTCCCATTTGGTTTTCCAGGTTTCTCAAAGATACACCTTGACTCTGCACAATTGCTTTATTCTTTGCAATGTATTCCTTAATCAATGCTTCCAGGGAAGTGATTGGATCCTGACTGATATGCTTTTGCCCTTGACTCTACTGATGAAAACCAGGTGATTTTGTGTTTCTATTTTTTCCATTTAATGCTGGAGCATTTCGATTCTGACTGCTCCATGAGAAGTTTGGGTGTTGTTTCCAGCCAGGGTTGTAAGTCTTTGAATATGGGTTGTTCTGAGGTTGTCATTTGAAATTACCCACATAGTTTATTGAAGTTGGATTTTCAGGACAATTATCAAAGTCATGTTCTTCACCACAGTATACACAAGAAAGTTCAGCAACTTGCTTTACTTGTTGTTAGAGCAGATGTCATGGCCTTTACTATGTTAGTCAATGAGGTTACTTGTGCTGATAAGGCTGTAATTGCATCTATGTTATATACCCCTACTGATCCTCTTGCTGCTGGTTGCCTGGCTGAAGGCCACTGATAATTATTATTGGCAATTCTCTCCAGAATTTCATAAGCTTCAGTGTAAGATTTGGATAACAGGGCTCCATTTGCTGAAGCATCCATCATTAACCTTGTACTCGGATTCAGCCCATTGTAGAAAGTTTCTAATTGAATGCAACAAGGAATACCATGATGAGGATGCTTTCTGAACAATTCTTTGAATCTTTCCCAAGCCTCGTACAAACTCTGATCTTCAAGTTAATGGAAGGAAGTAATCTCATTCCGTAACTTTGTATTTTTTATCGGTGGGAAATATTTCATTAGGAATTTGTCAACCAATTCATTCCATGTAGTGATGGAATCAAATGGTAACGAATTTAACCATGCTTTTGCTCGATCTCTCAAGGAATAAGGAAAAAGCCTCAGCCTTAAGACAATTTGTGTTGCTCCACCAATCTTAAAAGCATCATTTACTTCCAAAAACAATTTAAGATGGAGATGGGGATCTTCATTTGGAAATCCATTGAATTGACCAACTGTTTGCAACATTTGAAACATCATTGGCTTCAACTTAAAATTTACAGCTTCTACTTCAGGTCTGATGATCCCAGGGTGTACAACTTGAGGAGTTAACTTAACACAGCATAATCTCTTATAGCTCTGTCTCTGTCATCAGCCATATAAATAATATTGTTATTGCCTGGCTGTCTCCCGTTAGCATGTTCATTTTGCTCTTCTTGAATGTTGACTGGTTGTTAGGGCTCGTGAGGATTCAAATTTCCCGCATCATGTAAATTATTCATGCTTGAAACAGTTTTTGAATTCTTTTGTTCTTTTCGCAGTCTCCTGACAGTCCTTTCAATCTTAGGATCGAATTGAAATACCACATATCTGTCTTTGCACATGCACGTACCGATCTGCCAATAAATAGAATGAATTAGGTCAAATTTTGAGCTATCAAGATTTACTTCACACTTCAAAGATAAACAATCAATCCCTGGCAATGGCGCCAAAAACTTGTTGGTTATTTTTATAAGCCATTGCTTCCAATGCCAATGTGTAAGTATACACAACAAGTAATAAAGTGATGAGTATTCAAGATCGTCTCCACGGGGATTGATGTTACTTGAAATGCCATAGCAATCACAATAGTGCAAATCAACTTAAGGCCGAAGCTAACAATTGTAAAGTAATTTCTATCGGAATTAATGATTGTGAGAGAATTAAATAAAACAATACTATAATGAAATAAACTATGTTAAATGTGTCTAAGATTCAATTGAGATCATAGTAGTTGAATGATCAAATTCTCCTCACAGGGATGACTGTTTTGTTCATCAATTTAGCACCAGTTGTTACGTCAAGTGCTGCAGTACTGGGCAGAATAAATCTGCATCCTCAGCCATCGTATATTGGAAGTCTCATACCCTTAAATCTATTAACAATGACCAATTGCTAATCTACTTATGGCATGACATTATGATCTTTAGTCTCTCTACCTTACAGGGTGAACACCTATGTCTAGTGTGCCACAAATCCTAACTTCAAGTATTGCCCTTATGGGATTCAAGGTAACTTAATCCAGGAAACTCAACTTAAGATCAAGTAAAACTTTAATAATATCCGCTAAGACATGCCCTTTTGCTGCTCTATCTTAACTGAAACTATTAAATGGGTGGTCAACCGAAATAACAGTTATATTCATACAAACTATTAGAGTAAAATGCTACAGTAATGACATAACAACTTATAAGAACAGTCAAGAACCCAATGGATTATTTGTCACTCAACTACAAGTAAATCTAGTTCATATTCTGAATGAGAAAAATAAACATAAATATATTGATCAAGGGATACATCAAACAATTAAAGGAAGAAGATAAATATAAGTTGAGCACGGTGAAAGACAAATCCAAATAATTCTGCACGATTCTTCAATGTTGCCGAAACAACACTCTCCAATTATGATCTTCTTCTTCTTTCCTTTGTAATTATTCTAATGATAATTCCCTTCCGTCATTCTATATCGTGCACGCCTTCCTTTTATATTGCAAATTAGGGTAAACAAAAGCCCATGAGAGTGTATGCGTTAAATTAGGAACATACAGATTGTGATTCTATGGTTGACCCGCGCCTAAGTTTTCTCCCGCATTGTTCCCAGATTGCTACAGCACTGGTTGCTCTAACATCCGCAACCACACTGCACTATTCCCTATTGTACTTTGCTTTTTTTGTGGTTGTCTTCTTTTCTCCTCTTGCTCCCTTAATGCCTCAACACCCCTCATGAATCAAAACTTTATGAAAACCTACAATTATGCACCTGATTTTAGCACAAATTACTTTGATTTAAGCAAAACTTATTAAGACTCAACTAAAATAAATGTTTACACAAAATATAACCAAAATGTAATAAAAACACCTTCTTTGATCTCTAAGTGATCTTGATTTAAGCCTAGAAATAATGTAATAGCTCTCATTTCCTAGAGTTATCAGTACCCCAACTGATCTCCATGGGCTTTCAGACCAAGATTTGCTGGGAGACCTGCTATCCTCAATCGCCTTCAAGATGGCCGACTTATCTACCCACTTCTCCACTCTTGGCACAACTAGCCTCAGATTAGCACTTCATTCTTCGGTCATGATGCGCTCAAAAGTATTGTCAACTATGTTCTTCTGTCGAGGGTACCTCTAGAACTGCAAGAAAAGAGCCATAATTTTGCTTTCGTCCTCAAAGTATGTGAAGGAAAGGTACCCTTAATTGAAGTAGATTTTGAGGTAATCAATAAACCACTTTTCAAATGACCGAAGAAGGCATTAAAGTCCTCACTAGGGCGATCTATACATGGCAGTCACTAGAAAACAAAATATGAGTGATGGTGGGGTACCCTTACAACACCCTCTACCTATACTTGGTGGTTTATTCTCAAAAGTAGATGAACAGTTTGGGTCAATAAGCTCTGCCCTCTTCAACTTGTCCAAATTGGCAGCCATTTCTAAAGCAAATAGAAAAGGGAGGAGCCCATCTTTCTTTTTTAGGTTCTCGGAGTACTCCTTGAGCCATTATCTTTTATCTTAGTACATCTGTTCCAGCACTTTTACTGAGTAAGAGAGGATGTAATGTCTGAGTTTTTGGGTGACCGGGTTCACATCTTAAGATGTGAGGAGGTTAGGTACACCTCATAGAAGAAACGGTACCCAGGCCACCCAAAGAGCTGCCATTAGCTTGGTTAAAAAAAAAGACAGAGAGAAGATTTCTGGTTTGGAAATATATAAAGTCTAATCAGTGGAAGAAACTAAGCAAAGTGCCTGTTGAGTGTTAGAAAATGTATATTTATAAAGGAGAAAATCGTCATTTTACATTTCAAATTTTACTAACACCCTTACTTTTATGTATTTAACCTTCTTGTGATTTAATTACGTGTGTTTTATTTTAATTAAGTATTTTATGTATTTTAAGGGCATCATGGTCATTTCACAATGAACTAGAAATCAGACGGCAAAATGGACATCACTTTTGAACTCAAAACAGTCGAAAACCTTAGGAGGAGCATAAAAGGAAAAATGTCACTGTTCACATGTATGGTATTGTCTACGTTACTATTCACGACACTGTTCACATAGACGGATCGATGACGTGGCATTGACCGATGACGTGGTATTAACCGATGTTGTGGCATTGAATGATGAGGTGTCACGATCCTGTTGACCTAAAATTCTTTTGTTCTGTTGATCGATGACGTGACAATATATCAGTGGACTAAAAATCTCGTGTACGGTACATGCATTACACAGGATTATTTTCAATCAAACCGCGTCACTGTTCAAACCGCGTGGTCAAACCGTGTCACTGTTCAAACCATGTGGTCAAACCGCGTACTGTTGACTGATGATGTGGCGCAATCCGGAGCGTCCAAACTATTTTTAATTCGATGGCCATGATTTACTTAATGTATCTATAAAAAAGGGACCTCTCCCCCCTAATTTGGCATCTCTGAATCCATTTTCGGACTCCATTTTTTTGTAATTCCTTCTCCATCTTGTATTTTCTACGTATTTTAATAAATTTCCATTTTACCCCTAGTTCAATTATGAGTAGCTAATTTTCTTTCAAGTTTGGGTTGAAGGTGAAGTCTTAACATGTGTCATGGGCTTTATTTGGTAAATTTATTTTCTTTTCCCCTCTAATGTTTGTGGATGATTTGACTTTTCGTCGATAAATAATAATAATCTTGTCTAGATACCGCCCTAGTTACACCGGCTCCCTAGTACAAGGTTATTATTATTTCGCACGATAAGCCCTTAGCACCATATGATTAAAGTGTGGTTCATGAGGTGTGGATTTCCCCCTCATGATTTAATTGGCATTAATAAGGAATATTTAAGCCATGGTGCATGTTGATACGGATCCAGGTACCCAAGTACATCATTTTAATAATTTCTCTTCAATTTATTCTCGTCATTTCAATTCTAATTTTAGGATAATCTAACTCACTTTCACCACAAATCCTACAACCCATTTAGAAAAATTAATTCTACACAAAATTAAAATCCACCTCCTCGTGGGATTGACACTCGTCACTATTGATCTATTTTATAATAGATTCGTCCGCTTGCGAGTTCAATAAAATTTGCACAAGTTTTTGGCGTCGTTGCCGGGGAGGTAAGTTATTTTAATTCGTAGAATTAATTTTTGTGAATAATATCTTTTACTTGTTTTCTTGTGTTTTTTTCTTATTAAAAAAAAGAAGAAAAAAAAGTGAATATGCATTTAGAAGTAATAAGTTCTTTTCTTTCTCTATTCTTTACAATTCTGTAATTTAATTTTCAAGTTATTTTTTTCTCATTGTAATTTTTATTTATCTTACTAATTTATTTTTAGTTAATTTATTTCACGTATTTTTTTGTATATTTTTATAATAAGGTTTTAACAGCATAATAAGGTTAGAACAATAATTTCTCCTTCTTCTTTATTTTTATTTGTTTTGTTCTCATTTATTTTGTGTTCTTTGCATGCATGGTCGAAAGTTATTATTACCTAATCTTAAACCTATAAACCTTGAACTAGAAAAAAACACTGCACACACACAAACACGTTAAAAATAAAATGGATTTGCAACAACAAGCAGCACCATAGGAGAGGTCATTTAAGGACTACTTCAGTCCTTTAGCTAATTTGAGCGCATCATGCATAAGATACCCAAATGTAGCCGCTAGGAATTTTGAACTAAAATCTAGTGTGCTAAATGGTCTCCCAACATTCTATGGCTTATAAAATGATGACCCATATAATCATCTGAATGATTTTCATGTTATTTGTCAAATTTTTAAATACGAGAATTTTTCAAACGATGATGTTAAACTCATATTATTCCCATTTTCTTTAAATGATAGAGCTCGTTCATGGCTCAATACATTACCTACCAATAGCATCACATCATGGGAACAAATGATAACTAAATGTTTGAATAAATATTTCTCAATGCATAAAACCAATGCTATTCGCAGGGAAATTTCAGAGTTTACCTAGAGAGAAGACGAGCAGTTTTTCGAAACATTGGAGCGATTCAATGGGCTACTCTTGAAGTGTCCACATCATGGGTACGAGAAATGGCACCAATGCCAATACTTTTTAGAAGGATTATTGTTGAATGTGTAAGAATGGCTAATGGCAACAAGTGGAGGAGAGCAAATGTCAAAAAGTGCATCAGAGATTTGGGAATTCTTCTAGCGACAAGCGGATAATTCCCAACAACAGAGTCGATTAGTCGGGAATACTAAAAGAATTAAAGGAGTGAATGAGATTCACATTGACGAGTCAACTTCGGGAATCAAAGAAGTCAAGGAGATGGTTGAAGGTCTTTCTCGACAAATAGCATTATTATCGACTGTTAAATCAACAGAATCACATGACCATGACTCATACTCAGATCAAGCCAATGCCATAGGTGTAATGAGAAAACCATCAAATTACAACCCATACTCCAACACATACAACCCTGAATGGAGAGACCACCCAAGTTTTTTATGGTCTCAAGGATTCCAACAAAATGGACCAGCAGCTCCAGCTCCACCAATGCAACAAATTCCTCAAGTTCCTCAAGTCTCTCAGCCACCATTTAGACCATACAATCAGAACCAGAACTACTCTCAACCCAGACCATGGGAGGATGCATTCCAGAATTTCAGGAATGTTACTCACTCCACGATTGAGGAACAGTACCGCACCACTGATGAACTACGAAATGAGATAAGAGCAGGCTTCAACTCACAAGCCCAATCAGTTTCAAGCCTCGAGAAAATGGTAAGACAACTTGCTTTTTCAGTTCAGACCTTGGCAATAACTGTTGAGAAAGGAAAGTTTCCAAGTCAACCGGTGCCTAATCCTAAAGGAGTGCATGAAGCAAGTATCAGTTCACTACAACAGCATGGAGGTCAAAACAGTCATGACCTTGCGAAAAGGAAAAGAAGTTGACAACAAAGTGGAGATGCAAGTGACAAAAGAAAATCAAATTGTACCTATGAATGTTGAGGACTCACCATCGGAAGAGAAAGAAGAAACCAAACCACGAGAATATGTTCCCAAAGCTCCATTTCCTCAAAGATTAGCTAAAGGAAATAAGGGAAAATCCACAGGTGAGATTCTTGAAATCTTTAAATAGGTAATTGTTAACATCCTTTTACTTGATGCTATAAAGCAAGTTCCATCTTATGCCAAGTTTCTTAAATACTTTTGTACTAAAAAAAGAAACATTCACATTCAAAAGAAGGTCTTTTTAATAGAAAATGTTAGTTCTATACTCCAACACAAAATTCCTCTAAAATTAAAAGACCCAGGCTCCCCCACTATCTCATGTAGTATAGGGAACCACACAATTGAGAATGCTTTGTTGGATTTAGGAGCTAGTGTAAATCTGTTACCCTACTCATTATTTATGAAACTTGGAGTCGGAGAATTACACCCAACTCCAGTGGTGTTACAACTTGTAAATCGGTCCACGAAAGTATCTCGTGGTATTGTGGAGGACGTGCTTATCTAGGTAGACAAGTTTTATTTTCCTGTTGATTTCATTGTAATTGACACTCAACCAAGACATGATTCAAGGAAGCACATCCCCATTATCCTAGGCCAACCTTTCTTGGCAATTGCCGATGCTCACATTCAATGCAGAACTGGAAATATGCAGTTGTCCTTTGGAAACATGACTATGGAGCTAAACATCTTCAACATCGCCAAACAACTCACAATGCAGATGACGAAATTATTGATGTGGGTTTAATAGAAACAATAGTTGATAATATTTTTCTTTCAAACCTCAGTGATGATCCTTTACAAACATGTTTAACTCACTTTGGTTTTGATTTTGATATTGACAGATCGGTCGATGAAGTCAACGCTCTACTTGACTCAGCACCATCCATGGACACTAATAAATGGAAGACAAGCGTTAAACCACTAGCACCATCAGAGAAGAAACTCATCTCATCATCAGAATCACCACCGAAACTCAAGCTCAAACAATTACCCAACACTTTGGAATATGCATTTTCAAGAGAAGAAAGTACTCTACCGATAATCATCTCATCCTCTCTAAATGAAGAACAAAAAGGTAAGTTATTGGATGTTTTAAAAGAGCACAAAGGAGCATTAAAATGGACCATAGCAGACATCAAAGGTATAAACCCAATAGACTGCATGCATTACATTCACCTTGATGAAAATGCTAAACCTACTAGGGAAATGCAACGTCTGTTAAATCCAAATATGAAAGAAGTTGTTAGAACTGAAGTCCTTAAACTATTAGATGCAGGTATTATTTACCCCATTTCCTTTACCATTTATCGATCAAATGCTTGATAGATTAGCAGGCCATGAATTTTATTGCTTTCTATATGGCTACTCAGGATATAATCAGATCCCCATAGCACCAAAAGATCAAGAGAAAACTACTTTCACTTGCCCTTTTGGCACATTTGCATATAGGAGGATGTCATTTGGATTATGTAATGCACCTGCCACATTTCAACGATGCATGTTAAGTATTTTTTTTTATATGGTTGAACGATTCCTTGAAGTCTTTATGGATGACTTTTCTGTTTTTGGTGACTTATTTGATCAATGTTTACATCATCTAACACTAATTCTGCAGAGATGTATTGAAAAGAACTTAGCCTTAAATTGATAGAAGTGTCATTTTATGGTAAAACAATGTATTGTTCTCGGTCACATCATTTCGAGCAAAAGTATTGAGGTTGACAAAGCCAAGGTGGATCTCATGTCTAATCTTCCTCCACCCAAAACAGTCAGAAAAGTAAGATCTTTCCTTGGGCATGCTGGTTTTTATAGACGTTTCATTAAAGATTTTAGCAAAGTTTCTAGACCCTTATCCAATCTACTTGTTAAGAATGTACCTTTTATCTTTAATGATTCATGTCTTGTGACATTTGAAAAATTAAAGCAGTTATTGACATCATCACCCATCATTCAGCCCCCAAATTGGAACTTACTATTTGAGCTCATGTGTGATGCATCTGATTATGCAGAAGGAGTAGTTTTAGGACAAAGAGTTGATCGAATTCTCCATGTTATTTACTATGTTAGTATGACATTGAATAATGCACAGTTGAACTATTCAACTACTGAAAAAGAAATGCTAGCAGTAGTGTTTGCATTAGAAAAATTTCGATCTTATCTCATTGGTTGTAAAATAATTATATTCATGAATCATGCTGCTCTTAAATATCTTCTCACAAAGAAAGATGCAAAAGTTATACTAATTCGTTGGGTGTTACTTTTGCAGGAATTCGACTTGGAATTTAAAGATAAGAAAGGCACAAAAAATGTTGTGGCTGACCATCGCTCTCGTCTCCATTTTGACACAATTACAGAACCATTAACATTGAATGAGTTATTCCCAGATGAAAAATTGATGAGTGTGGAAGTATTACCGTGGTATGCTGATATTGTTAACTATCTTGTTACAGGTCAACTTCCAAAGCATTGGACCAAGCAAGACAAAGCCAAATGTTTTACAGAAATAAAGAATTTATTTTGGGATGACCCTTATTTATTCAAGTATTGTGCAGATCAAATTGTTAGACGATGTGTCCCAGAAAGTGAAATTCAAAATATCCTTTCATTCTGCCATGAACAAGCTTGTGGAGGTCATTTTAGTGCTAAGAAAACAGCGACTAAGGTTTTACAATGTGGTTTCTATTGGCCAACTATATTTCGAGACACTTACACTTTCTGTTCTTCGTGTGATAGGTGTTAACAAATGGGGAGCATTACACGAAGGAATATGATGCCACTAAATTCAATTTTAGTGGTTGAGATTTTTTATGTATAAGGTATCGACTTCATGGGACCATTTCCCCCTTCTTTCAACCATCAATTCATATTGGTTGGTGTTGACTACATATCAAAATGGGTAGAACCAATTCCATGTAGAACCAATGATCACAAGGTGGTGATAAGATTTTTGAAAAGCAACATTGTTTCACGCTTTGGATTCCCTCGAGCAATAATCAATGATGGTGGTGCCCACTTTTGTAATAAAGCATTCAAAACTCTTTTGACAAAGAATTCAACCACTCACAAAGTGGCGACCCCATATCATCCGCAAGCCAGTGGCCAAGTTGAGATCTCCAATCGAGAAATGAAGCACATATTAGAAAAGACGGTGAGGCCAGACATAAAAGATTAGTAATTAAGACTTGATGATGCATTATGGGCATATAGAACGACTTTCAAGACCCCGATTGGGATGTCACCCTACAGGCTAGTGTATGGAAAAGCTTGCCACCTACCTGTGGAACTCGAGCATCGTGCATATTGGGTCATTAAGAAATTCAACTATGACATGAAGCAAGCCAGCTTAGAAAGAATATTACAGCTGGCAGAACTTGAAGAAATTCGCAATAATGCATATGAAAATGCCAAGATTTACAAGCAGCGAATGAAAGTCTTTCATGACAAGAAAATTATGAGAAAATCGTTCACTCCAGGTCAGAAAGTGCTTTTATTCAATTCTCGTCTGCACCTATTCCCAGGTAAGTTACGCTCTTGATGGTCTGGCTCATTTATTATTCATACTATTTTCCCACATTGGACAATTGAAATTAAGAATCCAAAGAACGGTGTCACATTCAAAGTTAATGGTCAAAGATTAAAACCATATCTAGAGTACCAACCACATGGAGAAGACACCGAAATAAATTTGAGTGACCCACCATATTTGAATTGAGTTTTTTTTTCTTTCTTTTCGGTGATTTGATTTTTTTTCTTTCTTTTTATTACTCTTTTCCTAATTGAAATTATTTTTGTATAAGTGTGTTTGTTTAACCATTAAGTTTTCTCTTATCATTGTTAATCATGAGTGCTATAGCTAAACAGTTCCTCCTGAACATTCTTAAACTAGTTCAACGTGTAAAATCTCATCTCAAAAGGCAAATTTAATTTTGTAAAACACATCGTATTTGGGCTTTGCAACCACCAGAGTTAGTATCCTATGTGGAGGATTTAGAAAGCCAACTCAGATACATTGAAAGAAGTGTCTACAACATCCAGTTGGAGCTTGAGGTAAATTCAATAAGAGAACGATTGTAATTTTCTTTATGTGTTTTAGTTTGTTTTTCTTTATTTGTGTGCTTTAGTTTGTTACCCCGGTGAAGTGGCAGATAACGGTACTCCGTGACAATCAAGTCGGTTACTTCAGTTTTCCATAATAATTGATATTCTGAGGCGAAGGTATCGACAGAAACGAGATTTTAGCAAAGCTTCACAATCGATTTCCTTCACTTCCTCAGAATGCTCTCCTTACAATCTATAAAGATCAGTCCGAACGCATGCGATTGCTCATGAGGAATAACATACTTGCTGACATCCATTGGTTAATCGAGGCTAAAGTACGATTGGCAGGTGAGTTACCTCCAAAATATATTGCATACATGCCTGGTTGTGGTAAAGGAAATTATGCAAGAAAACGAAGAGCTTGAAGAATTTCTGTTGCTTGTCATAAATGTGCTAGAATGAGATGCAATAAAAACCCATGTTCTTTAGGAATGATGTCTGATAACAGGGAATATAAGATTCAATTCATTAGGGATGGCTTGAATAAAGAGTCATTGGATGATATCCTTTTGTCTCTTGAAATGCATCCCAGTGGATATGTGCAAGGAGCGATTCTCCAGTTATGGCCATTATTCCAGAAAGAGCATGCACGATATAGTCTCTGAAATCTGACTATAAACGACCCTGTTTGCCAGTTTATAAGAAAACTGGATGGGAAGCCTATCCTCGATCCATAGAGGGTGTTCAAGCTATTTCTGGACGTAAACCCAAAGGAAGATGTGAGCCACAGTCGCAATTACCTATAAATATCCTTTTACTTTACTGTTGTTTTATTTCACTGTTGTTTTATTGTTTGCATTATTGCCTTTAATAATTTTGTCACTGTTTGCTTTTTCCTTTTTACTGTTTCCTTTTTTACTCTTAAGCCATGTGCTTTACACGTTATTTGACACTGACATGCTACCTCATACACAGTTGTGACCCACTGCCGCCAAGATTATTAAATATGATTTTTTGTCAAGCACTCACAAATTATTTTTGAGAAGTATCTCAATGGCAGCTACTCCCAATAGATAATTCAAGAACATATGTGTGCTTTCTGGATTTAACTATGGCAAACATAAAGAGTTCGTTGAGGCATCCATAGATCTTGGTCGAAGTATAGCAAAGAGAAAATTACACTTGGTGTATGGAGGAGGTAATCAAGGGTTATCAAAATTGGTCTCAGAAGCTGCTTTTGTTAGAGGAAGCCAAGTGTTAGGCATCATCCCAGGAGCCCTAAAACCTTTGGGTAGTTTGTCTGACTCACTGACTGGAGAAGAGTTAGTCGTCTCAGGTATGCAAGAAAGAATAATTGAAATGCTTAATCATATTGATGCTTTTATTTTTCTTCCAAGAGATCTTGTAACACTAGAGGCACTTATCACACTAGCATCCTGGGCCCATCTGCACATTCATCAGAAACCCATCGGTTTGTTAAATGTCAATAACTTTTATGATGGCTTTATCACATTTCTTAACCATGCAATAATAAACGATTTCATTTGTGCTCACACTGCTAATGAGCTACTTGATTATTTACAAGCTTATAGACCGGAGCCAGACCCCTGGACCTTTGTGTTGGAGCTTCCAAATAATGATGGTAACAATAGCCACAGTAAGAAGTACAAATTAGATTTAACTCTCCGTTTGTTAATATTTTCTTCGGTGCTGCACCACTCAGGTGATGTCTTCTAAACTCTACTTATTTCCTTTAAAACATTGAGGACAATGTTTCGTTCTGGTTGGGGGGAGGGAATAGTCGACAATTATGGAATCTTGGTTAAGTTTTTACTTATTTTTTGTTGTAGAAACTAACTGTTGCTAACTTTTTGTGTTGAAGATGGCTGAATATGGAGTGTAGTGACTCTAGAAATGCATCTTCATCGTTTGAAAATTTTTTTTAAAAAAAATTCAGACATTTTCTTTTTCTTTATTAAGCTTTTACATTCATTTTTCTTCTTCTTTTTAATTTCTCCTTTATAAATATACATTTTCAAATTTTTGAGTCGAAGATGGCTGAATATAGAGTGTAGTGCATCTAGAAACACATATTTTTAGTTTTAAAAAAATCATTTCTTTTTTTATCATTTTAAGTGTAACTTTTCGAATTAGTTTTTCTGCATCATTTTCACATTTCTGCATGCATATTTTCCTTTCATGTTTAGAATAGGTTGGGGGGTAGAATGTTTTTTGAAAAAAAATTGTGTGATTTGTTTTAACATTGGATGACATGATGATTTCAAATTTTAGTATTTATATTATCTTTGGTCTTAAGTGATGTTACACCATATTTGCTACTCTACATGTTAATGTCGGAGACAAATATGAGTTGCTTGAAGGAATGAACATGTCATAATAAGTACCAAATGAGTTTTTGAGCCTATCATTTTTCTTGGAGAGTAACCCTTTTGCCCATTCTTCATATAACTTAGCAGTTTATTATTTTATATACGATCTCTAGATTTCTTTTGAGTTAACTCTTAAAAAAAATTGTAAAATTAAAAAAAAAGAAGAAAAAAATGTGTGTTGCCACATCTAGAGGCTCATCTAACTAGTAAATATGAAAGATTATTTAGAGCCTTAAATGACGATGGAAAAACCATCTTTGATCCGTTTGAGCCTTTCTAGCCATCCCTTTTGTGAAATATTCATACTTAACCCTTTTGAGCCTTAAAAAAAAAACCCTTTCTTTGTCAAACTTATCATCTTGACCCACTCCGATTTAGAGTATTACCTGATATCTTATAAGTTCCATCACCAATTTATGTTTGAGAAAAATGTAAATAATTATTTTATTCAGTGACGTTGTGCCAAACAAAAGCAAAAAAAAAGAAGAAAAAAATTGTTGTTGAAACAAAATAACAATAATAGGTGAAATCCACCTGCAACTTCCAAAAAAAAAAAATTCTCTGCATTTTTCTCAAACATACATTTTGTTTTCCTTATTTCCCCTCTTTTGTTAGCTATGTTCCTAGGCTACATTACGTCCTAATAAAAGTCCTTCTTGATTTTAGGGAACTATAGTATCAAGTAGAAGCTAGTTATATGAGCGAAAAAGATGTAGTGGTGCATAATAATAAATAAATAAATAAATTGGGTTGACTAACATTTTTGTTTGACTTGAGATTATATTATTTCTAAGCTGAGGGCGTATTTCTTTCATCTTGGTGAGAGCATGTGATGTCACTTCTTTATTATTTTCTCTCTCAATTACTATTCATTGGAGTGACTATTTTTATTGGGTTTAATTTCTTTGTGAGAGTCTCACTATTTCCAATGAGATTTTGGGGTTTAACATGTCATTCTTGAAAGTAGCTGTGACAAAGTCTACTGGGCTGATTCATGTGGATGGTTGATGTGGGTGCGATGTTTTTTTGGACTGAAGATAATGCTTATACTTTTATTTGATTACTATCATTTATCTGATTGAATAAACATGACTGTAAAAAAAAATCATTTTGGATTTGAATTTTGTTTTCGCTTTATTTGCTAGGGACTAGCATAAAGCTAGTTGGGGGGTGTGTTGAGTGTTAGAAAATGTATATTTGTAAAGGAGAAAATCGTCATTTTACATTTCAAGTTTTACTAATACCCTTACTTTTATGTATTTAACCTTCTTGCGATTTAATTACGTGTGTTTTATTTTAATTAAGTATTTTAAGGGCATCATGGTCATTTCACAATGAACGAGAAATCAGACGGCAAAATGAACATCACTTTTGAACTCAAGACAGTCGAAAACCTTAGGAGGAGCATAAAAGGAAAAATGTCATTGTTCACATGTACGGTACTATTCACATGTATGGTATTATCTACGTAACTGTTCACGACATTATTCACATAGACGGACCGATGATGTGGCATTGATCGATGACGTGGCATTGATCGATGATGTGGCATTAACCGATGAGATGTCACGATCCTGTTGGACTAAAATTCTTATGTACTGTTGATCGATGACGTGGCAGCATATCAGTGGACCAAAAATCTCGCGTACAGTACATGCATTACACAGGATTATTTTCAACCAAACCACGTCACTGTTCAAACCAGTTCACTGGTCAAACCGCGTGGTCAAACCGTGTCACTGTTCAAACTGCGTATTGTTGACTGATGACGTGGCGCAATCCTGAGCATCCAAACTGTTTTTAATCTGATGGCCATGATTTACTCAATGTATCTATAAAAAAAGGGGAGCTCTCCCCCATAATTTGGCATCTCTGAATCTATTTTTGGACTCCATTTTTTGTAATTCCTTCTCCATCTTGTATTTTCTACATATTTTAATCAATTCTCATTTTGCCCCTAGTTCAATTATGAGTAGCTAATTTTCTTTCAAGCTTGGGTTGAAGGTGAAGTCTCAACATGTGTCAAGGTGAAGTCTCAATTTTATTTGGTAAATTTATTTTCTTTTCCCCTCTATTTTTTGTGGATGATTTGACTTTTCGTCGACAAATAATAATAATCTTATCTAGATACCGCCCTGGTTACACTAGCTCCCTAATACAATGTTATTATTATTTGGCACGATAAGCCCTTAGCACCATATTGATTATAGTGTGGTTCATGAGGTGTAGATTCCCCCCTCATGATTTAATTGGCATTAATAAGGAATATTTAGCCCATAGTGCATGTTGATACGGATCCAGATACCGAAGTACGTCATTTCAATAGATTTCTCTTCAATTTATTCTTGTCATTTCAATTCCAATTTTAGGATAATCTAAAGTCACTTTAACCACAAATCCTACCACCCATTTAGAAAAATTAATTCTACACACAATTAAAATCAACTTCCTCTTGGGATCGACACTTATCACCATTAATCTATTCTACAATAGATTCGTGCGCTTGTGAGTTCCATAAAATTTGCACAACAATGCCTAGTCCAGTGGCCTACCAAAATGAATTTTGTATCACCACGTGTCGCTCCTACGTCACATAGAAAGTTTCTTTTGCCTCTAATACTTCTCGCCAAAAGAAACTAGGGGGATGTTGTTTGGAGGAAAAACAAGCAAGGTAGCAGATCGCCATGTGTCGACGAACGGAATAACTTCAGCATCATTCGAGGTACCCGGCATAATTCTAGATACCTCGTATAGCTTGAGAGTAACTCGAGGTACCATACACAACTCGGAGTAGCTCGAGGTACCCCACATAGCTAGAGGTACCCTGTATAAGTCGTGGTACCTGACAAATCAGATTCAGGAGAACCCTCTGAAAAAGTTCGCCATGAGAAATGTCTCCACCTCTTAAAGGATAATATTCGATTTTTTCATAATTAAGTATCAAATGTCGTACCGAAAAGCGGTGACAACCACCTGCCACCTCTGCCAAAAGTGAAGGACATTGTCCCAAGGACAGTGGTCCTTAGCTGCCTAACCCAACAACTACTGCAGAGGTACCCTGGACCACTCTTCAGCGCGTGCGACGTTTCCAAAGGGTGAGATACGTTGGGAACGCCTTCTTGATTCCCAAGCATGCATATAACGACCCAAAAATTATAAAAAGGGAAAAAAAAGTGAAAGGTCTGAAAAGGGACAGCCAATAGCCATAAAAGATACGCCACGTGGCAGCTGAGATACCCCATATATAAAGGTGTCCAGGTTTTATTCTCCATTATGTTTTCATTCACTCATGAACACTCATACTCTACAAAATAAGCTTTCTTCAACCTTAAACCTTGGTTTACAGAGGGCTGGCAAGCTCTCTTTGCCATAAAAAAGCTTGAGTTGCTAACCTCTATTTCACTGTTTCGAAGGCGTGAAGCTCATTTCGAAGGACATTTTTCTTGGTTCAAACCTTTCACCATTGTTACCACTTTCTTCTTCCCTTCTTACCTCCTCTAAATTTCAGAAACATCGCACACAACAAACCAGTGAGGTATCTTGTTTCCCCTAAAAATACAAATTTATTGTTCTAGATAGGTTTACCTTTTTCTACCCCCAAAATCTGTCTAAAAAGATGTATATATGCAAAGTTTAAATAGTTAATTGCTTAAGTATAGATAATTTAAGCATTTATACTATGTAAAATTCGTATCGATTTGTTCAATGCTCTGGATCAATTAGCTTTCACAGTGTTGCACACACCAAGCACATCAGCGACTTTGGTCGTAATTGCTCAAGTGGGCAAGGAGAGGAATTCATTGGCAAGCTAGTAGCCAGTTTGCCTCCAAGTCCCCTAGCACTATGAGCAAGTTACAGGAGCATTAGCTGCTGGCTTCATTTGACTCATTATCTCCATGTTTTTGCTTCTCTATTCAATCCATACAATAGTGTTGAATCCCCTATTTGTTTAAAAGGTTGATTCATTGTCTCAAGTCTTTTTGGTCACCAACTTTGAGAATTTATTTCTTCTTTTCATGATGCTTCTTATCTAATAAGAATGTGTAATTTAGAGCTTGTATTTGTTTAATTCTTAATATCTCAAAAGTTTTACAAAAGAGAGACAAAACAAGAAAAATTGAATATTGACTACATTAATGAAGGTTCATTGTACTAATTAATCATACATATTATTCTTAGTGTTAACCACATCCAGGTCTTGAATTTGAATTTGTAAAAGTCAACAGCACTAGATGCACGCACAAAAAACATATCACATAATATTACGTACTCATAATGGATTAATTTATTTTTTTATTAAAGCAAAAATATAATTTCACTGCAATTGATGGTTATTGCAAAAGCACTCATAAAACATAAAAGAAATAATTGTTTATCAAATTCATTTGCATCCCCCAAGGAAATTGTTTATCAAATTCATTTGCATCCCCCAGGGAACAAAGAAATAATATAATCTTTGAGAGCCTTTTTTAACTTCTCAGTCAAACACGCTTCCTATGTAAGCCTTAAGCAATCAGTAATGTTAGGAGATGCTATAAGATTAATGGAAAATAAAGCATTTGACTTAGATCCTCGGCTAGTACGACATCCTGAAATAGGTCTGCATTTAGTGTTTGCCACTACAAGCAAAGCCAAGACGATGAAACTAAGAATCTTTGACAATTTTATGTTTCATTAGTAGGCTCACTACAAGTTTACTTCCAAGTCCCCCAATACTGTGACCAAATTACAGGAGCATTAGCTTTAGGCTTCGTCATACTTGCCATCCATTTATTGTCGCTTCTATATTTAATCCACGCAGTAGACCTGAATCCCCATACTTGTTCAAAAGACTTAATTCATTGCCTCAAGTCTTTTTGGCTACCCAGTTTTAAGAGTGTATGACTAAGAACTTGTATTTGTTGAATAACATCTCAATAGCATTACAACAGAAAGGCAAAACGAGAAAAGTTGAAACTGACTGCATTGATTAAAATTCCTACTTGTTATTCTTAGTGGTAACCACATTTAGGTCTTGAATTTGTAGGAGCCAACATCATGAAGTCTATATTTTGCATCATAAAATGATTAATCTTATTGTTATCTCTGCTTTCACTATTTTCTTATCAATTTTTTTTCTTATCTTACTAGCTGTATAAAAATTTACAAATTAGTATATTATCATTTTTAAGTAATCAATTAAGTTTAAATATTATTTTGTTTTTTTATATTACAAAAATAATTAAATATCTAAATTTCAAAGACATATATTAAATTAAAGCCAAACTAGCCATCTCAAATATATAAAAGAATACATGTTTGCATTTAGAAACAATTGCTTTAAACCACTTTGTAATTTCCAAAAAAAAGAAATAAAATAAGATAAAATAAAAGAAATTAAAAACCAATATTTTATTTTCAAGTGATGAAATTAAAATTATGGATACTATTACAGTGTGCATGTGTTGTGCAGCCTAATAATTGTAACTAGCCAACAAATTGTCCATTTCCTTATGTAAAAAAATTTTCATCTTGAATGCAATTTGCAATGCGCCATTACAAAATCACATCTAATTAGAGAAAGACTTTTGTATGTTTAGTAGATGAGGCAAATACATGTAAGAATAATAAGAAAAATTTTGTTATATTAATTAGGGCAAACTTCCATTCATCCCTCCCAGTAAAAATCTTTAATTTACCCTTTGAAAACATGAATAACTCAATTTACTCTAATTTTTGTTCAGAAGATAAGCGTAAATGAATTTATTTATTTAATAGTAAAAAGGGGTGAGACGATGCCTTCACATTTTTTGGGGTAAAATTTCTCAGAGTTTAAATTAAAGTCTACACAAATTAATTCAGGCAATTAAATTGAAGTTTACCCTTAACTTAATTGAAACAGTTCAGTAATATAACATTTCGATAATATACAAGGGTTCAAATTTTTTTTTAATAAAGAAGCAGCCTCACCCTAAAAGAAAATGGATTTAAAATTCAAATATTACTGGTACTAACATAGTAATAATGATCATTATTACTATTTCAACAATTACTTTCTTGTAGATTGAGTCAACAATTTGTATACAACAAAATAGCATCGGATGCATGCACAAAAGACACATGACATAACAGTGCATACTCATAATGGATTAATTTTCACTTTTATTAAGACACGGTTTCAATAACATTAAAAATTATAAAATTAATGAAATGCATGTTTTAAAATTAGTTTATAATGCAACGAGGTATTTAAATCAATAGTTAATGCAAACAAACATAGCGTAATTTATTTAAGCCTCAGTAAGGTTGTCTGTAGCTTGTTTCTCAATATTCCTTCATATAAATAAAGGCTCATGCCTTCCTAATTTTCACACTTCTCTTTTAATTCTAATTAAGCTATTTAGAATTCAATTACGAAATTGAAAAATGTGGAAGAGTTTAGTTTGTCATCTTAACTTTTCTTGTAATGGAAAACACTAAAAGTATGTTTACCCAAATGCTGATTTTCTATTGCTTATGGCTCATAAGTGAAGAGTGGTTCATCAAGAAGTTTAAGAAAGTTCTCAAAGACTATCTTAATCCCTGCCCCTAAGGAGGATGTAAATGATTTTGATAATCAGTTATTTCTTTTGTCTTGCATGAGTGCTTTTGTAATAAGGTTCAACTGTAATGAAATTGAAACAATATTTTAATAAAAGAAGAAATTACTCCATTATAAGTATGTAACTTATGCCTTTTGGTTTTTGTGTATGTATCTATTGTTGCTTTATTGCATACATATCATTGAATCAATCAAAGAGAGACAAATCTTCTAAAATACCAATAGCGAACAAGCAATCATAATTACTATGGTAGTAACATGCAATATTTAAATTCTAAGTCTATTTTCTTTTAAGGTGAGGCTGTTTGGATCCTATTTTATAGAAATTTTATTTTATTAAACTATCTTATTTAATTTTAAGGTAAACTTCAATTTACGCCCTAAGAATCTTCAATTTACGCCCTAAGAATCTTCAATTTGCCTAAAACGTGTGAAAAACAATCAATTTACCATCATTTACTCTAAGAAAATAAATAAATAATTCATCAATGTGCCCTCATTTATGTTCATCGTATGAACAAAATTTAGGGTAAATGAGATTTCATGCTTTTTAAAGGGTAAATTAAAGAATATTGAAAAAAATAATATTTTGATGATCTAATTAAAGATACAACAATGATTTAACCATAAACACTTGTACAAAGACTAGCATTCAAATTAAGTTCGTAACTTACGTTGCACGAATGGATTGGGATGAAATGAAAACATTATTGAGTTTACTGATGGAAGAAACTAGCTTTCTGAATACTATATAACAAGTTTAAATATCACGAATTTATCAAAATATGCAAATCTGAAGTATAATATGATAATTAAATTTTCGTAATCAAAATAAGAAAAGGAAAACAAACGACGCTCAAATTTGAGTTCTAAAAAAAAGATAAAAATCTTAGAAGAATTAAGAAAAATAGAAAAAAAATCTTAAAACTAGAAAACAACCAGGAAATAAGGGAATTTTCTACTCGAACACGGGGTAAAACGACTTAGGCGGCCTAGGTTTTGTCTATCTCAACATATGCTTCGAAACAATATATATATATATATATACACACACACACACACTGAAAACGAACACCTATAGCCAAGCTTTGGCCTTTGGAAGGTATCCAACTCGTGGCACATAACACCTTACATCAGTCCCTTGCACTTGGAAAAGAACTTATACTCAAGATTGGCTCGTACAATTCCTCATCATTTGGATGATACTCAAACAGATCAGCCACATTAAAGGTGTGAGAGATGTTCTAGTTGTCGGGCAACTAAATCACATTAGCATTATTATTAATCTTCCATGCCAGTCAAAATGGTCTGCATTTTGACTTATCCAATTTAGTATGAAAGCTAGGGAAATGACTCTGGCGTAGATATGCCATCACCGAGTCACCTCTACAAATAGTTTCTTATGATGATGCTTGTCCACTTCAGCCTTGTATTTGGCATAGGCAATCTCCAAGTGAATTCATACCTCAGCATGAATACGCAGAGCGCTTTCTGCTACATTATTCGCTATTTTACTTTCTCCAGCTCTCTCTGCTAATGGTATCCAAGTCACAGTCATGGCATGGGGACAAGTGTAGACAATCTCAAAAGGGGCTTTGCCAGTAGATTGATTTACCTTGTTATTGTAAGTAAACTCAACCTGAGGCAAGGTAACTTCTCAGTTCAGTTGCTTGTCACCACAAAGATGGCGCAATATGTTACCTAAAGTTTGGTTGACCACATTCGTTTGTCCATCTATTTGTGGATGGAAAGCACTACTAAACTATAATTGCATACCAAACTTATCCCAGAGATAACGCATGAACTTACTAATGAACTTTACATCTCTATCAGAAATAATGGTCTTTGAAATGCCATGCAAATGCACCATCTCTTGAAAGAACAAATATGCCACTGAGGTAAAATCTTCTGTCCTTTTATACACAATAAAATGCGCCATCTTAAAAAACATGTCCATCACCAATATAAAATCTTGACTTGTCCTTATAAGAGGCAATCCAAGCACAAAGTCCATTGATAGATCAAACCAAACATTTTCTAGAATACATACAAGTATGTATAAGCCTGTATTATGTGCATGTTCCTTGCCTTCTTGGCAAAGCTGACAGCATTACAAATTTTTTGCATATCTGCATTTTACTGTGGCAAAAAATAACGCTCTTCCATAAGTGCCTTGGTCTTATCTTGTCCAAGATGTCTGCCTAATCATCTTCCCTACAACTCACAGATAATCTGCTCCCTTAAAAAACTTCAAGGCATAAGTAGTTGGCCTTGAATAAATGCCCATCTTGAATGAAGAAATCCTTTGTATTCTAAGGATTCATGTAATAATCCTAAATATGCACAAAGTCATCATCCTCAGCATAGAACTCTTTTAAGCACTCAAAACTAGTAACTTCATTAACTAGAGTTACCAATAAAGTTGCTTGCCTATTTCATGCTTCTGCCACTTTAGTCTGCTGCCTAGACTTGTGCTTCATAACAAAATTAAACTTCTACATATAATTCACCCTACCTTGTATACATCTTGCTCAAGTTTTACTGGCTAATAAGGTACTTTAGTGCTTGATGGTCGCTATAGAGCACGAACTCTTTTTTAATCAAGTATTGCTCACACATCTTCAACTCCCTAAGGATGGCATAAAAATCTTGGTCATTCCAAACTAGTTCTACCATGCCTTATTTAATTTCTCCTTCATATATTCAATTGTCTGCCTTTTTGGGAAAGAACGGCCCCAATTATCTTGCTAAAAGCATTACACTCGACCTTAAATAACTTGTCGAGCTTTGGCAAGGCTAACGTAGAAGCGGTAGATAACTTCTCCTTAAGTAAAGCAAAGCTCATCTCTTCGTTTTCTCCCTATTTGAACTTTCTTTTCTTCAATAACTTTGTGATAAGTGCTATTGTAGTGCCAAAACTGTTAATAAACCTCCTATGAAACATTGTTAGCCCATGAAAACTCCTAACTTCACTCGTTATCTTAGCATAGGCCATTCTGTAATGGCTTGCATATTTGATTCAATTACTTGAATCCTATTTGCTCACTCGTTATCTTAGCATAGGCCATTCTGTAATGGCTTGCATATTTGATTTAATTACTTGAATCCTATTTAAACCAACTATAAAATCCAAAAACTCTACATTACTATGCAAAATCTACACCTTTTCATATTAATGTAAAGCTAATTCCTCTACAATACCTTAATAACCATTCTCAAATGCTCTGAATATGTCATCATATCAACAGAATACACCAAAATATCATCATAATATACCACAACAAATTTGCAAGAAAAAAGCTTAAGAACCTGGTTCATTAAGCGCATAAAAGTACTCGATGCATTTAATATTTTGAGTGGCATCACTAACCACTCATAAAACCCTTCTTTTGTCTTTTTTTTCCCTCACTTATGGTCCTAATATGAATTGGATGATACCTAAATTGCAAGTTTATCTTCAAGAAAACCAAAGCACTATCTAATTGAGTTAGCAAATCTCGAAGCATTAGAATAGGAAAACAATATTTCACCATAATCTAATTCAACTATCTGCTGTATATACACATACACCAACTCATATTCTTCTTTGGCAGTAACAAGGCTTGTGCAACACATGGAATCACGCTCCCATGAATGAATCTCTTTCACAATAATTCATCAACCTGACCTTGTGGAATCGCATACTCATGAGGACATATACGACAATTGGCAAGTTAGGTAAGTTTGTACTAGGTACTAGGTCTATATGATGTTGGATTTCTCACAAAAGCTGTAGCCCATTTGGCATTTCTGATGGTATAATGTTAGCGAACTCAGCTAACAATGGTTGTACCTTTAATTTACCTCGAACTTATCTTATTTCTATAGCTTCTTTTAACTGTCACAATCTTCTTCTAGATGTCCCTTCACAATAGTTAGAAAATTGTTCCCTTTAGCTTTAAGATTCTTCTTCTTATTTGTTAAAGGCACAAAATAAACCATTTTACTATTCCACCAAAACTTTTACACATTATTCGCTTCTCTATGTATTGTATCCACATCAAACTACCAAGGTCTACCCAATAACAAAAGGCAAGTATCCATATCTACTACATCACATACCATATCAATCTTATAAATCTTATTGATGGAGAAAGAAAAAGGACATACCTCTGTCCCTTGCGTTTTTATCCTATCACTTTAACTAATGCCATTGAGACTATGTTCTCACTACTACCACTATCAATTATCACCTTGCACACCTTATCATTAATGGTGCCACATATTCTGAAAATCTTATTACACTGGTTAACTTCAAACTTTGGTGCCAATAAAAGCTTCTGCACAATACGATTTAGCAACTCTCACCTCATTTGCTTCCAATTCCAAAGCCTACTTGTCAACCCTATTCTCAACATCATTCAACTCAACTTCATTGACTTCAACCTCTACCAAATTCAAATTTGTAGGATGATATTCATTGGATCTATGCTCTGGTTCTCCACGCTTCAAACACTTATTCAGTATAGGATTTGCATAAGGATTATTCTACTGTCTGGGTGGCTATGCTATCTGGGTGGTTGTTGTCTTAAGTACCGCACAGTCCAAAACTCTGGCTCATCTATATTCATCAAATACATTGTGATTTCCTTGCCTACAATTCTAATATTTCACGTACAACTGTTGTTAGTAACTCGCTAGCAGAAAATACTCTTTCATCATCTTTTGCATTCTAGACCACGATTTGATCAATGACTTTCTTACAACTCTTTTTAGATTTTGTACCTTTCGCCATCATGCGGATGCCGCGCCTTTCAATTTAAATTCCATAAGCTTTACCCACTTATCTTGGGAAATCTCCATATACTGAAAGAAATTTTTTATGTCCTATATACAGTCCAAAAATTCTTCAACATGGATCTCATTATAAAAAATCTGCAATATCTACATTCATCTTGTATTCTCAACTCTTTTCATGCCTTCTATAACAATCCTTAGCGTCTTTTTCTTTCTAATTGCTTTCTAACTCGTGACGCACACATGGCTGCACTCGCCTTACGAGTTCTAAGTTCTAAAGCACTACTTTGAGATTGATGCCCTGAAGTGCTGCTTCGCGATTTAAACCTTGTCGAACCTCTTGATGGTGATAATCCCGAGATCATTCATCTTGATTGACTTCTTCAACTACTCTCTCACAATTAACTTGTTACCACTGCTCTCTCTCTCTATATTATTCATCGAAAATGTGAGACCCTCAATTGCTTGCTCCACTGCTACCATACTCAAGTTTAATGCATTCTTTATGACTTACAAGACTTCTTCTATGACCATTTGTCTAATAGTCTCTACAGCATTGCCTACATCTCTTAATCAGCATCTTTTAGAATGGTTGTTCTTTTGTTTTTTATG
The DNA here is from genome assembly GCA_002013955.2 of Citrus medica. Taxonomy (NCBI): domain Eukaryota; kingdom Viridiplantae; phylum Streptophyta; class Magnoliopsida; order Sapindales; family Rutaceae; genus Citrus; species Citrus medica. The sequence goes on along the minus strand of MKYO02030602.1, from coordinate 45,431 downwards.
GTCGTGCCATGATGATAGACAAATTTGCTCTGATACCAACTGATGAAACGAAAACATTATTGAGTTTAATGATAAAAGAAACTAGGTTTCTGAATAATGATGAATTTTATTAAAAGTCTAAATGAGTAAAACTAAAGTTCTGAGCTCCATTTGTAAGAAGTCTAAATATTGTAAATATATTAAAATAGGAAAATCTAAAATATAATATGATAATTAAATTCTCCTAATCAGAATAAGAAAAGAAAAATAAGTGGCACTCAAATCCGAGTTCTAGAAAAAAAAAGATAAAAATCCTAGAAGAACTGGGAAAAATAGGAAAAAAATCTTAAAATTAGAAAATGATTAAGAACGAAGCAAAATTTTCAGCTCGACTATTGGCAGAATAGCTTAGCCAATTCTGTTTTTTGTTCATCTTGTCATAAGCTTTGAAAAGACATATTATACTCTGAAACAAACACTTGTAACCCAAAATATGGCCTCTAGAAGATACCCTGCTCGTGAACACACAACATACTACGTCAGATTGATTGGATAAAGTATCATAGGATCCATACAAATATTTATGATCGCTTTTACTTTCTAACCAATCCATGTATCATGCATAAGTTGCTAACTCATTTCTTAGGACTAATCCAAATAACTCTACAAGAGATATTTTAATAGATAATCCCACAAGGAATTACAAAAGAGAGGTTTTTATTGAATTGTTGAAGTTCAAGTCACAAAAATACTAAAAAGACCTTTCTATTTATAATAGAGAAAATCTATTTCCCTAAGTTAACTTAAAAGGGGAAAATAAATCAAAATTAAATTAGAAATAAAAATTAAGACTTGTATCATAACTGAAACTAATTAAAATAAAAAATTCTAAAATAATAAAATTCTAAACCTTAAAATAACATCCTACATCAGTTTGCCACTACAAGTAAAGCCAAAATGATGAAACTAAAACTCTTCAACATTTTTCAACTATAAACAATTTAGTTAGAATTAAATAAGATGTGTAATAATTAGGAAGGCATGAGCCTCTATTTATATGAAAACATATTGAGAAATGAGTAGTAGTAACTTTCATGGAATTAAAATTTCCGTAAATGAGGATTAAATAAATTACGTTGTGTTTTTTTAATTAACTATTGATTTTAATATCTTGCTACATTATGAAGGCAATACAACATATGATTAATTAATTTTAAAGTTTTATTCTTGTTATTTTGTTTAGTTCATTATTAGATTTTTTTCTCTTTATATCAATCATCAAGCCCCTTTTTTTTAAATACATGAAGATGTTTCTACAAGCCACGTCCTCCAATGATATCATATTCTATATATTGGCACAAATATATAGTAAAACTTCTATAAATTGTCAAAGAGTCTTAGTTTCATCATTTTAGCTTTGCTCGTAGTGGCAAACACTAAAAGCATGCTTACCTAGATGCTTCATTTTCTATTGCTCAAGATTTGCAAGTGAAGAGTGTTTCGTCAAGAAATTGAAGAAAGCTTTTGAATAGATGCAAATGATTTTGTTAATCAGTTATTTCTTCTATCTTGTATGAGTGCTTTTGCGATAATGAACATTTGTAGTGAAATTTAAACAGTGTTCCAATAAAAGAAGAAATTAATCCATTATAAGTATAAAATGTTATGTCATATGTTTTATGTGTGTATATCTAGTACTATTTTGTTGTATGCATATTGTTAGATCAATTTACAAGAGAGAAATTGTTGAAATATTAATAATGATCAAGCGATCATAATTGCTATGAAAGTACCATATGTAATATTTAAATTTTAAGTCTACTTTATTTTAGGGTAGGTTATTTGCATCCTATTTTATCAAAATCTTACTTCATCAAAATCTTATATTACTAAACTGTTTGATTTAATTTAAGGGTAAACTTCAATTTACACCCTCAGAATCTTCAAATTCCTCCCAAAAAAAAAGTGAAAAAAATCAATTTACCCACATTTACTACTAAGAAAGCAAATAAAAAAGTTCATCAATGTGTCCCCTACTTATTACTCATCTTCTGAATAAAAGTTAGGGTAAATTGAGGTTGTCATACTTTTGGAGGGTAAATTGAAGATTATTACGAAGGAGATGAAATGAAGTTTACCCTAATTAATAGACAAAATTTTTCATATTGTTTTGACATGTATTTGCCGCATAGGTACATCACTATATCAAATCAATCTTTACTCATCAAATCTTTTACATAGGTTTGCGAATGTTGAAAAAATAACATTTTGATTATCTATTTAAAGATGCAACAATCATTCAACCATAAATACTTGTACAAGCACTTGTATGCAAACTAAGTTTGGTAACTTATGTTGCACAAATGGATTGATTGGATAGAAGTATCATAGGCTCTACACAATTATTTTTATAATTGCTTATACTTTTTGGCCAATCCATGTGTTCCACATAAGTTGCTAACTCATTTTTTTGGAATATAATTATAGCATCGTTATCAAAGATACATATTGAATTGGCTACCCAAGCCCGGCATGGTACAATTTGAGATGGATCTAAATTCCTCCATATTGAGCTTCTGCTACAATGGCCAACAATTTGAAAAAAAAAATTAAATAGTTGTAACATGTTGTTATGGTAATTTTGCTTTAAGTACATGCATTTTAACTTCTTACTAGTTAAAAAAAGCATGTAAATGTAATTACATTAATATCTATACCAATGTCAAATATCCAATATCATCAAGTCGACATTCTAAATCAGAAAAATTATAAAACCACTGTTTTTAAGTGAATTTTAACATAGATCAAAAGAAATAAACATGATAAGTGTTAAAAAGACTAAATTTTACAGAAACCATTTACTAAGAAAGAAATGATAGACTAAATTTTAAAAGAAGAGGATGTGCTGATATTGTCTTTGCTATTCTTGTTGAGCTCCACCATTGTCATAATATAGGCCCAAAAAAACCAACATAAATGCTAGGGAAAGGATAAGGGTACTTTTGATAATAAATTAAATTAATTAAAAAATGAGCACTGGAAAGATAATTGGAGGTCCAATATCACTATTCAAAAAAGGCGACGTATACTCCCATGCATTTATTCAATATAAAATGACCATATCCAAGCCCAAGCTCCATTGGTATTCAATCATTTTTGTGAACGTTTAAATTCTCTCTTAGTATCAATTTACACGAATATTGCAAAGTTTTATAAATACTTGGTTAATGTAACAAATGCATTATTAAAGATTTGCGTAATAATGCAATATGCAAATGTGCAAAGCATTATCTAACCTAAATATGGAGACGAAAACACCATAACTCACTAGATCATTGAACTAGATCAAAGAGCATTAATCAAATTACAACAAAATCTCAAGACATTATGAGCGTTGACATTAACTCATTGATGGTTTGAGAATTATGTATAAATGCCAAGGTTTATAAATTAATTGCTCAATATGGATACTTTAAGCATTTACATTATACAACAAGTTCATTTTTCTTTAGATCAAGGATCATCATGTAATGAAGAACGCCTGCATGTTGCATCTTGCTATTAATACTTGCACGTCCATTAAGGCATAATGGATGGATCCACTTTATCAGATTTATGTTTGACTATACTAACAAACTTTGAGACTTAAAAGACATGGGAGTCGTACAAAAAACGTGGTCAAATATATGTTGATGGCGAAGCTCAAATAACTTATATAAGGTAAGGCAACTCCAAATAATACTTTGAACACTTTAATTTTAATAAAATATGATATTATTAAAATATCTTTAGAGTAATTAATTCAAAATATAAATTAAATTAAATTAAATTAAATTATTCTTAATAATTAATACTCATTTAACATGATTTATGGCTTATCTAAAATAACGAGACTAAAAGCAATCAACTCAAGAATTGATTAATAAATCTAAAAGCAAGTTGGTTTTCTATATAAGAAAATAAACACAGTAAAAAAATCGTCCATAATGACTAGCCAAATTAAAAACATAATTATTGGTAAGAAAGAGGAAGAGTTATTTATATGGAAAATAGTCCTTAAAGTGTTAAACAATTTTGAATATAAAAATATAGAAAGTATGGGTGGGCAACGTGTCGGTTCAGTTCACTATGGGCAAATCTAAAAACTTCAGCTAGGTTCGATTTTTTTCTTTTTTTGAATGGTCAGCTAGGTTCGATTTTGAATTTTTAAAAATCGATAAAAATCTAACTACGAAAAGATCCAAACCGAAAGTGAGATTTTTGGTTCAGTTCTTCAAAAATATAAAATTCTTTTTTAAAAAAAATCTAACATTTTTATTTTTATTTCTTATGTCCTCCTAAGTCATGTCATGGAACTATTTTCATATAAAATAATATTATAATTTTTATCAGTTTGGGCTAGTTTTGAGAATTTGAACTGAGAACAGAAATGAAACAATCTTTTACAGAGCCAGTTCGGCTCTGCCTACCCATATTACAAAGCAATGAAATATATTTTATGAGATATTTTCACGTTATATATACTCAATCTACAAAGCTTTAAAAAAAAAGGAAGTCAATATATTTTTGGGATTTTATTGAGTTTACATAGTAAAAATTTATAATTTAAATTTTGTCAATGAGTGTCCAAAGTAATAGAATTTAAGAATATTGTTTAGAGTGGACATACATACATACATACATACATACATACATATACATACGTGCGTGCATACATACATACATACATACATACATACCTATATATTGTTGATCTAAATGGTCTTCCAAACCTTGATTTCGATAATATTAAATAATATGGTAAGAGGAACATGGAAAAACATTTTTGAATCTTATTAGTTATTGAAATTCAAAAATTATTCACGTGAGATCAAACTCAAAGGACTCAAGGATATCTCCATTAAATCAAGACTCAAGCTCAAGACATTAGCTTAGATGATATCTTTCTTTTTAATCATTCTTGTAGAGCTAATTTGTCTAGATTTATATATGATTAGCAAATGTAAGCTCAAAAGTCTTTTATGCGTTACTTCCACTAAAATTCTTGAATATTTTAGTATATTATGGTTCGATGATGAATGTGCTTTGAAAATGCTTAAACATAACAGAAATTAAGTGCTTTCTCAAAATGATTGTTTTCACATATATGGATTAGTTTGAAAAGTTTTTTAATTTGTTTAAAATATTGGAAACATGCATGTATGGTTGAAATTATGGAAAATGATATATTTGAAAATATTTTGTAATGTTTTAGGCCAATCTATAATTTTAGAAAGTTTTATGACTTAAATATAACATTTTAAAAATTAAAGTTACATTTGGCACGCAGGATTGGACTGAACTAATTATTAGGATTGGACTGGATTAAGGTGGCGTTTGTTTTTTTGTCTGAAATCTGAATAGATCTTAATTAGTTTGAATTCTGAATAGGTCTGAATGTCTGAATCTGAATAATATGTTTGTTTTTTGGTCTGAATCTCAAAAAATAAGTATTAAGTTGTTTGTTTTTTTCAACTTAAAAAGCTGAAAATATATACTTTTACATTTGTATCCTTATTAAATTTGAATGTCAAATAAAGAATATATTAAATACCACAATATTTTAATATTTATAAGTAAAACTATATTCAAGTGAATACATAATTATTTTAGAATTTTAATATCTAAAATACCATAAATTTTAAATTTTATCGTATATAATATAAGAAAGAAAAAACATAGATATTTTTATATAGGGTAAATATCTATAGGTGAGTTTTGGGATAGACGTGAAAAATAAATTATAAAACATGGATATTTTTGACATTACTAAGTAATTGATTTAATTCATATTTCTCCATTAAGTAAAAAGCCAAAAAATTAGCTTATTTTATTAAGTCAAAATTATCTAAAAAGTCCCATTAAGTTATAAAAACAAACACCTCTAATTAACTTAATTAATTAAGTTAAGTCACTTTAAGTCATTAAGTTAAAAAACAAACGCTACCTAAGTTGGATTAGATTAAGCTAGATTATATTATATACTGTATTATATTTGGTACAATATCGGATTGGACAATGTTAAATCATATTTAAATACAAAAAAATATTTATGAATATTTAAGAGTAATAATTAAAATTAATTTAAAAGTAATTAACAAGAGCATTAAATATGTAGTAAATTAGTTATTGGGTAGTCATAATTATAATAAACAAATATAAATTAATAAAACTATTTAATTATTTAATTAATTTTTATTAGATATTTTAGATATATTTTATTTTATCAAAAAGTTATCAAATAATGTATATATAAAATCAATTATTTACTTGTATTATTAATTTCCATGATTTTTTTAATATTACATTGGTGATTATTAAATTTAATACAATCAATTATTGTAACAAATTATTAAATAGTTAATTTTATTGTAGTAAAAGTACCAATTTAATTAGACTATAAAAACGAAATAAAAAATAAATTCAAGTAAATCATAAATAAAATAAATAATTAATTAATTAATTAAATTTTAGGTTACAAGTAAAAAATAATGTTATTTATGAAAGAAATATGAATAAATTGTTTTCTCTTGTTCTAATCTCATCTAAACCCACTTATAAATTGGGATTGTTAATCCCATAATTTAAGGACTAAATTTAAATTTAGTCCTCTGTAATCCAATCCAAGCAAAGTAGTCAAACATGGAATAAAATATTTAATTCCAAAGTTAATCCAATCTCATACTTAATCCTAACTCCCAAACATAACCTAAGAAATCAACCAATTGGTCATTTGCCTCAGAGTTAGCTATCATTTGTTGGCTCGTGACATTCAAAATCGTTATCTAATTATTTTTAACCGTGATCCATTATGGGCTTAATATTTCAAATTTATCTTAATGGTCACATGCCAGTATCATGCCACGTCAACAAGCTATTACCCGCTTCATTTTTACTGGTGACCCATTTGCATAAAGTTCTTCTAATTTCAAAAGAGTAAAAACTAGTTTTTGATTAAATCTCTATAAACTCATTTTCTAACAATTAGAAGATTTTCTTGATAAAGAAAATTTGTCTATTTCTCTTAACTATGAAATCCTATTGAGCTTTCACTTACTTTCATTTATAATCATATACAAAACTTGTGCTTAGATTGGTATATCTACCCTTGTGAAGAGTTTATTGTTTGTACAACTTATTTCTTTTAAATCGAGTGAGTGTAAGAAACACTTGAGTGAAGCAAGTATGGGATATACACCTTAGATAATTTTTAAAGGTCTATTGACATCTATAAAGTCAATTGCAATCATATTTAGAGCCTTGAGATATAAGACTCAATGTCAGTGGAATCCTCAAGCTTAAACTTTTTGGAGGCATGATCATATGCATAAATTGTTTTGTTTGATTCTCTCAACCCTTACCTCTTTAATTCACTTGTTTTATTTCTTATTGTTGGATTGTGGCAATAGTGTTGTGGATCATGGTGTTATTGGTAGAGAAATTTTTAAAACTATATTCACCATCCACTTGGGTCTTTTAGCTTGAATTTCATATATACATATACATATACGTGTACGTATACACATATGCATACATACATATACATATACATTATTTCACATTTTTTAAGTTTATGTTGAACAATAATTTAATTCGTAGTTATGCAATATTTTTCAAATTTGTCAATATCCTTATATGGACAAGTTGTAATTAAAAATAGTACTTCTAGACCAAGAAATATACATCATATACTTCAAATAAAATATTTTTCATCTTTTACATCAATTTTGAATATGAAATACTCCTAATATTAATTAATATATTTGCATTCTACTTCATAAATTTCAATCTATAAATTGTTCGCTTCAAGATCTTTCATGTTGAATTTTATTCTTAAAAGAAAACAATTCATAAACTCTCCAATAGTCTTTTCATGATGAAAGTATCAATATGTTTTTGCAAAGGTTGCAAATTCAATTTTTAATTTCTTTTAATAAAATCGTACAACTAATTGGAAAATGACATTTCCTTAAATGATTATACTTTATAAGTCTAGGTTGATATAATATTATTGAGTTGTGTCCCACATTGACTAGAAAACGGGAGATATTTGGGTTTATAAGGAGGTAGGTCACTCCACCTAAAAGGCTAGTCTTTTGGGTTGGATACTTAGAAATCTTATGTTAAGTCCCCCCAATAATTGGTATCAGAGTCGGATTTTTTAATCAGATTCAAGTATGGCTAACCCTAAAGTTGATCTGGAGAAGTATACAGGCAAGAATGATTTTAATATGTGAAAAGTTAAAATGGAGGCTTTACTGACAACTCAAGGATTGAGAGATGCTTTAGAACCAGTCACCAAGAAAGAGGGAAAGGAAGCATCATCATCATTGACTGCACAGCAGACTGCTAATATTGATAAAAGGGCAAGAAGCAAAATAATTTTGAGTCTTGGAGACTCTATTATCAGAAAAGTTACCAAGGAAAAGACGATGGTTGATTTGTGGGCAAAACTGGAAATAATGTATATGACAAAGTCTCTTGCCAACAAACTTCATATAAAGATCTCTAAAGATGGCTGAGAGATCCTCTCTTGATGATCATATAGATGATCAGTGATGAAAGTAAAGCTTTGCTCTTGGTAAGTTTTCTCCCGCCATCATACTCCAATTTTGTGGATGCCCTAACGTATAGGAGACAAACCTTGTCTTTAGATGAGGTGAAGGTAGCCTTGAATACCAAAGGGTTACAAGAAAAATCTGAGAGTATAGAAAGTGGAAAAGGGTTAACAGTAAAGGGGAGAATTGATAAGAATAAGAATGCAACAAAGAAAAAGAAGCAGTCCAAGTCTAAAACCAAGCCAAAGGACTTGAAATGATTCCAATGCCATAAGGAATGACATTTCAAGAAGGATTGCCCTGAATTAAAGTACAAGAAAATGGAGAAAACCATAGATGCAACTACTACTGAAAAAGAAGGAGGTTATGAGTCAGCAGGTGTGTGTTGCCACTGAGGACATGCAAAAGAGTAAATGGATTCTTGACTCTGGTTGTACTTTTCATATGAGTCCATACAATAGTTATTTTTCTAATTATTTGATGGAGGAAGAGTAATGATGGGAAATAATTCAGTATGTAAAGTCATTGGGATGGGTAAAATCTACCTTAAGCTACATGATGGGTCCATAAAGGAAGTTAGACAGGTTAGGCATGTTCCAGACCTTAAAAGGAATTTGATTTCCTTGGGAATGATGGATCAAATGGGATTTAGCATTAAGCTATAATCAAGGGAGCTGAATATTCTCAATGGATCTACACTAGTTATGAAAGGGACTAGAAAGAATGGGGTTCATGTTTTAGATGGGGAATCTGTATAGGTTTCTCTAATGTCATTAAAAGCATTGAAAATGACATCACAAAGCTATGGCATTTAAGGTTTGGGCATATGAATATCAAGGGTCTAAAAGAACTGGAAAAACAAGGTGTTTTGGGTAGTGATAAGATTAGGGAGCTAGTTTTTTTTATGAAGATTGTATCCTAGGCAAATCTACTAAGAATAGCTTCAAGAAATCAATACACAAGACCACTGATATCTTGCAATATGTACATTTAGACCTTTGGGGACCATCTCAGGTTCCATCTCTAGGTGGGAATATGTACTTTATGACTATGATAAATGACTATTCAAGAAGAGTTTAGGTGTATGTGCTAAAAAATAAAGATCAGGTGTTTGGGAAATTTAAAGAGTGGAAATCTCTGGTAGTGAACCAAACTGAAAAGAGGGTTAAAAAGCTAAGGATAGATAATGGTCTTGAATATTGTAATCAAGAATTTGACAGATTCTATGAAAATTAAGAGATTGCAAGACATAGATCAGTAAGGTTAACCCCACAGTAAAATGGTTTATCTGAGAGGATGAATGATAGCTCTATGAAATAAGAGTTATCATGGCACTTTTAGACTTAAATCAATAATATTTTGAGAGTAAATGACATGTTTTTATTGCATTTTAGTTTTATTTTGCATGAATAACTATTTTAGTTTATTTTTAATAAATTGCATTGTTTTAGAATAATTTGTGTGCTTAAATCATATGAATAATTGTAGCTATCCAGAAGCTCAAATTTCAAAAAAGGAATGCTGATGCAATAGGCTTGCAAAAGATGGAAAAGAACTTGGCTACAAAAGAATTGAAACAAATTTGGAACAGTGCAGTTGTTGTAGCAATCCTGGAACAACGACAGAGAAAACTTTGCTCGGGATAATTGCAGAATTGCGATCTGTAGTTTCCTTATCTGACTTATACGTGACCTAGGCTTCCGTTTACCCTAATTTTCAGCTATAAAAGAAGCACATATCATAAGGAAAAGGGGGAGCTGTCACCCAAGGAGAAAAACCACAAAGAAACAAAAGAAAAATATGATTCAAGAGAAAGATTGAGAGCTGTACAAGAGGAGAATTTGCAGAAATCAAGCGGGAACTTAGTCCTTATTCTTCTCTTATTTTCTTGTTTACTTTTTATTCATGGAGATGTGTTTGATGGCTGAAACTTTTTTCTTTATTTTTCTTTTACAAATCATGAACTAAATTTATTTGTAGGTGAGTGATTGACAATCTTGATAGTTTATTGACTGAAAATATGAGTTGCTGCATGTTTGTTATAGTATTTTGCAATTTGTTTTGATAGTATTTATTTTTATTCATTATTTCGGCTGATCACTCATTTAATGATATTAGCTAAGGAAGAGCCACAAAAGGGTCTATCTTAGTTAGGGGTAGCAAAAAAGCCCGGGCCGGCCCAAATTATGATTTAAAAAAGGGTCTATCTTAGTGAGGGCTAATCACTAATTATGATTCAAAAAAACTAAAATTATAATACTAAATTCTCTCTTTTGTGTCAATTAATTAAGAGACCGTTTGAATTAGAAAATCCAGTATTAAAGAAAATTAAAGTTATGAGCTTTTATTTGCTTTATTTATTTTTTAATTTAAAATATTCATTTTCTTTAATTTAACTATGATTGTAATAACTTGTTGATCATTAATTTTATTTCAAATTTACAATAATTTAAAAAAAATTAAAATAAATAAATAAAGCCCAAGTCCGGCCCGAGCCCGGTCTAAGCCCGCAATGGGCCCAGCCCAGGCCCAGGCCCGCTGTTTGCCATCCCTAATCTTAGTGGAACATATCAGAGCAATACTTGGTTTTAAATTGGGTTTCCTAAATTGAGTTTTACTTAAGTCCCAAAAAGGTCATACTTAATCTAAGATTAGTAATAAACTAGATATAGGGATTCACCTTGTAGGGTAAATAGAACCTAAGTGTGTAATGTTATATCTTATGTTGGCATAACAACTTATCACTGTTAGGTTGCATATAGATATAAGATATCCAACATCCGACAGCTAAGGATACCTAAGGATTCTGCCCAGTGCTGTAGCAACCGAGCCAAACATTAAAAAAATAGTCAAAACCATTAAGAGAGTTTATTCACTCAACTACTCTATATTCACATTGGTTTTATCATTGAGCTTGACATGATAGTTTACTTTGTTGCATTTTATTTATTGCGTTTTTATTTTAATTAGTATATTAATTTCATTAAGTATTTTGTCTTAATTTAGAACAAAATCTGCACTGATAAGATTGTTGTAGCAAGTCTGATAACATCAATCCCTGAGGAGACGATCTCGAATACTCATTATTATATTACTTGTTGTGTACACTTGCACATTAAGACTAATAGCATTTGAATTCATACCACCAATGAACAAGACTTTAATGGATAAAGTCAGATGCATGATGATATTGTCACAACTTCCAAAGGGGTTATGGGCAGAAACCTTGCTGACAACCTGTCTCTTAGTGAATCTAAGTCCATCTACTGTAATTGATTTCAAAACACCATTTGAAATTTTGTTTGGAAAACCTAGTAACTATAATGATCTTAAAGCCTTTGGGTGCCATGCTTCTGCAGATGTTAAGCAAGGTAAATTATCTCCAAGAGCTTTGAAGGGGAAGTTTGTTAACATATATGTTTCCATAATGTTGATTTTGATGATAACAAACAAGATTAAGAATGATTAATCTTTTAAGCTCAAATTATTTTCTTTTTAAATAAATTATTATTTTTACATTATAAAGGTTTCATATTTAATGGAAAAATGATGTTATGGAATTAAAGTGTTTTGGACTAAAATGAAAGTATTTTAAAACCTTTGATATTGTTTTTAAAATTTTAGATTTGGACCTATTTGAAACTATTTAAATATTTTGGGTCATTCTATAATTTCACATAGTTTGGGTGAAATCACAATTTCAGAAAGTTTTGGGATTGACAAAGTATTATTGAGAAATTCTAAAAATGGACCTATTTGAAAGATTTCATAATGTTTTGGGCCATAATATAGTTTTATAAAGTTTTAGGGTCAAACTATAAATTTGGAAAATATTTCACTGTAGCAGTTACTGTAGCAAGCGGCTAACCGCATCTTGACAAACTGTAGATCGGATTCGGGTAGAATATTTCTGGAACTTAAACGGCTAACCAGATGTTCATAAACGGTAAGCCGATTATGGCCAAAATGTGCATAACGGCTAGTTTTTTAGCTCAAACTACATAAACTCAAAACCAATTCATTTTTGGTAATTTTGGCAAGCCAAAACAAGTGCACACAACATATATTGAGCTTCAATTTCGTAAATCATCATTTATTAAATCATCTTTGTTCTTCAATTTGTATATCCACTCTTAAAGAGAGTTTCATTGTTGTAATTTTCATTTCTCATCAAATTGTGAGTGTACAAGTGTGAGAAACACTTGGGGTGAAGAGATTGGAGAGATAATCTCTTGTTGTAAATGTTCATTAACATCTTGAAGTCAATTGTAAACGATTGAACCCTTGGAAAGGCTTGGATAGTGAAATCCTCAAGCCCGGTGTGCTTGGAGGCATGGACGTAGGCGAGGATTGCCGAACCACGTAAAAATCCTTGAGTTTTCTTTCTCTTCCCTTGCTCATTTTTTATTGTGCTTTCATTGAATTTATTATTTTCGAATTTATTAAGGCATTACATTGGATTGTTGTGTGTTTGCTTATCTTAATTTTTTAAAATCTCAATTCACCCCCCTCTTAGATTGCCTAGTTAGTATTTCAAAGTTTATAGGGTATCCAAATGGTGTAAAGGGTTACAAATTATGGTGCACAAACTTAACTCCACCTAGGTGCATCATCAGCAGGGATGTGATCTTTAATGAAGGATCTGTGCTCAGTAAAAAGCCATTTCCTAAAGATACTAAACCTAAGACTAAATCACTTGAAAGTGTACAGTTTGAGGTGGAGCATTCAGATCAAAAGCTCTCTCAAGAAGTTGCAGATTCATATGAGGGTGACGATGATAATAGTGGGACCCCTGAAGCACAATCTTAACAATGCACACAGACTCAACTCAGGGACTATCATTTGATTAGAGATAGAGAGAGAAGGAAAATCAAACCTCCCTAAAGATATGGTTATGCTGACCTTATTGCATATGCACTGGCTGCATCACATGAGATTGATGAAGATGAGCCAAAAAGCTATACAGAGGCTATACAGAGCTCATATAAATCAGAGTGGTAGAAGGCTATGGATGAATAAATGGAATCACTATTCAAGAACAACACTTGGGAATTGGTAATAAAACCTGAAAAAGAAGGGTTGTTGGGTGTATGTTGATTTTTCAGGGTGAAAGAGAGCCTGACACCTGATGAGCCTAAGAGATTCAAAGATAAGCTAGTAGCAAAAGGGTATACACAGAGGGAATGAGTTGATTTTAAGGAAGTCTTCTCACTAGTGGTAAGACATGTTTCAATAAGGGTGTTATTAGCATTAAATGCAATATATGACATGAAGCTTGATCAACTCGATGTCAAAACAACCTTCTTACATGGCAGATTACAAAAGGAAATTTGGTTGACTCAACCTGAGGGGTATGTAAGCTTTGAACATCTTGATCATGTATGCTTGCTGAAGAAGTCATTGTATGGCTTGAAACAATCCCCAAGGCAATAGTATCTTAGGTTTGATGAGTTCATGGTATTACACGGATTCATGAGATGTAATTTTGATTGTTATGTATACTACAAGCAGATAAATTCATATCAACACATACACCTGCTACTGTATGTGGATGATATGTTGATTGCTTGTAAAGTGAGAGAGGAAATCGAAGTCTTAAAATNGCAATAGTATCTTAGGTTTGATGAGTTCATGGTATTACACGGATTCATGAGATGTAATTTTGATTGTTATGTATACTACAAGCAGATAAATTCATATCAACACATACACCTGCTACTGTATGTGGATGATATGTTGATTGCTTGTAAAGTGAGAAAGGAAATCGAAGTCTTAAAATAGATACTGAACTCTGAGTTTGATATAAGGATTTAGGACATGCCAAGAAGATTTTAGGCATGGAAATCACAAGAGATAAGAGGAAGGGAACTATGTTCTTATCTTAGAAAAAAATACTTGGAGAAAGTACTCAACACCTTTGGGATGGGTTATTGTAAAGCAGTGCTAACACCTTTGGCCTCACACTTTAAACTTTCTAATCAGCAATGCCCAAAGATAAGTAAAGATAAGCAAGAGATGTCAAAAATACCTTATGCAAATATAGTGGGGCGTATGATGTATGCAATAGTCCTCACAAGACCAGATATTTCACATGCTTTAAGCTTGGTAAGCATGTATATGGCATCACCTGGAAAAGAGCATTAGAAGACAGCTAAATGGGCGATGAGATGAATAAATGGAACCTTGGAGTATTGTCTAGTGAATGAAAAGAAACAAGGGGCAAATGGTGCTGGTTTATGGGGTTATGTTGACTGTGACTTTGCTGGAGATCTGGACAGGAGAAGATCATTAACTAGATACATGTTCATGATGAATGGTTGCCTAATAAGCTAGAAAGCAAGCCTACAATATGTTGTTGCCTTATCAATAGCAGAGGCTAAGTACACAACAGCCTCAGAAGCTGTCAATGAGGCTCTATGGCTTAAAGGTTTGGTCAGTGAATTGGGATATCGCAGAAGGTTGTTGACATCCACTGTGAGAGCTCAAGTGCCATCTAGTTGAGCAGAAATCTAGCTCATCATGAGAAAACCAAGCGTATTGACATTAAGCTATATTTTAGAAGGAATGTAGTATCAAAAGGAGTTGTGAAGTGTTAACATATATGTTTCCATAATATTGATTTTGATGATAACAAACAAGATTAAGAATGATTAATCTTTTAAGATCAAATTATTTTTTATACATCTTAAATAAATCATTATTTTCACATTTTAAAGGTTTTATATTTAATGGAAAAATGATTTTATGAAATTGATTGTTTTTATTCTTTTTAAATAAATCATTATTTTCACATTATAAATGTTTCATATTTAATGGAAAAATGATTTTTTGAAATTGGTTGTTTTTTAAAGTTTATGGTTTAATTGAAAGAATTTTGAAAACTTTGAAATAAAGAAGTATTGCTTGAAATTTTGGTGAAGGACTTATTTGAAAAGTGTCATAGCATTTTTGGCTATACCATAATTTCAGAAAGTTTTGGGATTAACAAAGTATTATTTAGAAATTCTGAAATTGGACTTATTTGTAAAGTTTCATACCGTTTTGGGCCATAGTACAGTTATATAAAGTTTGAGGGTCAAACTATTATTTTACAAAATAGTGCACTGTAG
>MKYO02030602.1:0-25779 GCA_002013955.2 Citrus medica | reverse complement strand
GGATTGCCGAACCACGTAAAAATCATTGTGTTTGTTTTCTCTTCCCTTACTCTTTTAATATTGTGCATGATTGAATTTATTGTTTTCAATTTGATTAAGGCAATAGATTAAATTGTTGAGCGAATTGTATTGCATAATTTTTTTTAGAATCCCAATTCACCCCCCCTCTTGGGTTGCTTACTTGTATTTCATGAAGATGGTGAAGATACATACCAGCAACAACGATACTGATATGCTAACAAATGTGGTACCCACAACTAAGTTCAAGACCTGTTTGGACATAGCTGGAGTGTGCAAATTTTGATCTTACACGATATTGAGGAGAAAAGTAATCAGGGGCGAATTGTTTCAAGGTGGAGATTTGTTGTGTAACCAGTGAAACCAATTCAATGACTTCAAAACGACCTCCAAGATGTGCGTTTTGGTGTTCAGAATCAATACTCACTAAAGCAGCTTCATTTGTTGTCATTTCTAATTTAATGAAGCACATGAGATGCACGCAGAAAAGGAAGCTCCAAATTAAGTTGTTAAAAGCCGTTATGACACGACTCAAAAGTGTATTACTCTCAAGTATAAGAGTGTCTAGTTATAATCTAACCCTATGAGACCGGGGTCGAACCACATAGAGTTTTAAATCTAGTAAACTAAGAAAATTAATTGTGGGGAAAAAAATTTATTTGAAATCAATTTAAAAATAAGCTAAGGTTTAGGATCCACTCTCTGTATTCAAACTATAATTTTAATACTCTCTCATTTATATTTTGCCTCACTTTTACCAATTAATTATTATATCATTTAATTCTATGTGTGTGGATAAATATAGAATAAAGTACCTAATGTGCCACACTATATTAATGTGTCAACATTATGTCAAAATACCATAAAATCCAGTGAGATTTATAAATTAACATGATATAAAAATAATTAGAAAAGAATTAATAAACTTAAAAACTCATTTGAGAAAATAATAATAATTAATAGCTTGAAACATTGAGCTTCACCATTCACCTCAGGTTAATAAAATTATATACTTATATTGAAATAAAACACAACACTCTTTTTATTTGATAAACTTTTTGCAATATATTACAAAGAAAATTGATACAAACGGAAACAAGAAAATAAAAGAAAGAAAGATAGAAAATCTTCAGTCTCGGCTTCAGCTCTCAAAAATAACTCTCCAAAAATAGCTCTCTCCTCTTGGCATCTTAATACTCCGGCTTTTATAGGCAACAATTGCCTCCTCTTCATTCTTTTTATTCTTATTTAATTTATTATTATATTATTATTTAATTTTTTTATAATTTTAATGAATGTTGAGAAGTGTGATAGTCAGGAGGCCATCAAGTTTTTGTTCTTTTTTTATTTTTTTTTATTGATTATTTATTATTACATCTCTTCAATTTTGTTCCAGTAGTTCTTCTTTATTCCCGTTTTCAATTCCAATTCCATCTTTATTCCTGAAAAATATTTATAAAATAAAAATTAAAAAATTACGAATTAATTTAACATAAAATATATTTGGGGAGTATTAAAATAATTTAGAAATAATGAACACATTAATCGACACAATAAGTGAAAAACTAATAATTTTATCCTTATTAAATGTACACTTTTTATTGTCAATCACACCCCCCAAACAGCTTATTGCTAGGCCTTAGCAATTTAAGCGATAAAAATTTAGAGAAATTTCAAAACCAAATTGAAAATCTTTTTTTTTTGAAGATTGTGTTTACTTCTTCGATCAGATTAATGACAAAAATCAAATAAAAATATAAGCATTATCTTCAGCCTAAAGAAAATCACACCCGCACAAAACAGTTCAGTAAAATCCTGTAAAATGATCAATTATCAGAGCTACATTAATCAAGCCACTTTTAAGAATGATACATCAAACCCCAAAATCTCACGATTAAGAGTTACTCTCTCAAAAGAAGATGTACCCCAAATTAAATTGCCACTCTAAAAAACTGGTAAATTTGAGAGGATAATAAAACAATATCATACACTCTCACCAAGATGAAAAAATAATGCCCACAGTTTAGAAATAAAATGATCTCAAGTCCAATGAATTACTAGCAAAATTTATTTTTATTTTTATGTATCACCACATCTTTTAGTCCATATTACCAGCTTTTACTTCATATTATAGTTCTAAAAAATCGAGAAGGACTTTTATTAGGACATAACGTAGACTAGGGTTATGGCTAACAAAAAAAAAGTAATAGGGAAAACAAAAATATATGTATGAAAAATAGGGGACTTTTTGGAGATTATGTTGTGCAAATTTTAATGAACTCGCAAGCGCACGAATCTATTGTNTCATCTTTCTTTTTTTTTCTTTTTTTTTTTTTTTTTATAGCACCATTATTAGGAATACATAATCATCCATATTTTTAAACATAATTGGGTGATGAAAAACATAAAACATAAGGTGATACTCCTCATTGGAGTAGGAAATGTATGATAGGTTACCAAAGAAAATGTTTTTTTTTCCAAAGGCTCAAATGGGTTAACTATGGATTCTTTATAATAGGGTTGGCTAGAAAGACTCAAACGGATCAAAGATGGCATTCTGTCATCTTTTAGGATTCTATATAATCTTTTATATCCACTAGTTCAATGGACTTTTAGATGCGGCTGCACAAATTTTGTTTTTTTAATATTGAGATCTTGTACAATAAATTGTGAAGCTGTATAGGCAAACAATGTTACTCTCCAAGGATAATAGGCTCAAAACCTCGCTTGGTCTTTTCATAACATGTACATTCCTCCAAATGGCTTAATCAATTTCACTCATTCAATTTCTCAATTTACGTTTCAACATGCAAAGGGAAAAACATAGTGTAACATAAATCAAGGTCAAAGGTAATATGAATACCAAAATTTGAAAATCATCATGTTATCCAATGTTAAAAATCACACCGAAAAAGAAAATAATTTAATTTTTTTTAAGAAAACACTAAAAAATTGGGACTAATTGCAGAAACTTAAGGGAGATGATTAAGAGAAAGAGAGAAAAAGACCGAAAACAAAAANGAAAACACTAAAAAATTGGGACTAATTGCAGAAACTTAAGGGAGATGATTAAGAGAAAGAGAGAAAAAGACCGAAACAAAAGGTTAGAAACTTTTTTTTTGAAGAAAACACAAAAGTTAAGAAGATGCGTTTCTAGAGACACTACATTCTATATTCTGCCATCTTCGACTCAAAATTTTATCTAAAGTTAGTCTTTACAATAAAAATGAGTAAAAACATCACTAGGACTGAGACATTCCACAATTATCAACTATTCCCTCCCCCCAATCTGAAGGAGACATTGTCCTCAATGTCTAAAGAAAGGAGTAGAGTTTAGAAGTGATCACCCGGCCACTGCTGGAAATATTTACAAATGGAAAGTTAAATCTAATTTACACTTTTTATGAGAGTTACTGCCATCGTCATCAATTGCCCAATCCAACGCCAAAGTCATGGGATCTGGCTCTGGTTTGTAAGCTTGCAAAAAATCAAGTAACTCATTAGCAGTAGGAGCACAAATGAAGAGTTTTTTCACTGAGGATGGAATGAAATAATTTTTTATTGCATGATTGAGAAATGTTATTAAGCCATCATAAAAGTTATTAACATTTAACAAACCGATAGGTTTTTTATATATATTCAAATGGGCCCAAGAATCAAATGTAATTAGCGCCTCCAAAGTTGCAAGGTCTCCTGGCAAGAAAATAAAAGCGTCAGCATGATTCAACATTTCAGATATTCTTTCTTGCATACCTGAGACATCTAACTCTTCTCCAATTGGTGGGTCTGGTAGACATCATAAAGGTTTTAAGGTTTTTGGAATGATGCCTAGCACTTGGCTTCCTCGAACGAAAGCAGCTTCAGAGACAAGCTTTGATAACCCTCGGTCATCTCCTCCATATACAAGATGTAGTTTCCTCTTTGCTATAGCGCGACCAAGATCTACGGGTGCCTGAACGAACTCTTTATACTTTCCATAGTGAAATCCAGAAAGCACCCAAATGTTTTTAAGTTGATTGCTTGAAGTTGCTGCCATTAGAAAAATTCTAAAAAGAAACAATTTGTGAGTGCTTGAAATGGGGTGGTGTGTTTGTCAAATGACGCGTGAAGTTTTTAGCTTAATAATTCAAAGGCAAACAGTCAAAAGAAAAAGCAAACAGTGATTAGATGAAATAAAGAAAAAAAAATAATAATAATAATAATAATGCAAAAGATAAAAGAACAGTAAAATAAAAGGATATTTACTGGTAGTTGTGATTGTGGCCCACATCTTCCTTTGGTTTTACATCCAGTAACGGCTTGAACGCCCTCTATGGGTCGAGGATAGGCTTCCCATCCAGTTTTCTTATAAACTGGCAAACAGGGTCTTTTAGAGTCAGATTCCCAAGACTAAACTGTGCACTTTCCTTTTGGAACAGCTTCCACAAATTTTGAATTTCACGTTAAACATATCCGCTCAAATGCGTCTCAAGAGATCATAAGATATCATCCAACGATTCTTTACTTATGCCATCCTTAACGAATTTGATTTTATCTTTACGATTTACAAAAACCATTCCTAAAGCTTTACAACGTGGATTTTTGCAAGCAAGTCTTACACAGTGAGAACATTCAGAGCCAAGTCGTTTAGCTCTTCTTTTCTTAGCAAATGTACTTTTACCAAAATCAGGCATGTAGGAAATGAATGGATCAGAAAACTCATCTGCCAATTGGACCTTTCCTTCAATTAACCAGCGAATGTCAGCAGGAATCCCATTGATCATTAACAAACGCAGTCGTTCACAACGAGTTTTGTAAATCTTCTTAAGAGCATTTTGAGGGAGAGAAAGAAAATGTTGATGCAAATTTTGTTGTATTTCTTCCATGCATGACATTGAGATTTCAGTTATTGTGGGAAATTGAGAATACCGACTTAAAAAGTCACAGAGTACCGTTATCCGCCATTTATATGAGAGAGTGAATCAAAACAAAACAAAACAAATCAAATCTGCAAAATCAAATCAAAAGTGAAAAGGAACAACAAAATAAAACAAAAACACACAAGGAATATAACTTACCTTCGTCCTTTTATTCAATCCAGTTCTAATTGTAGATTATAAATACCATCCTATATTTCCTTGAGTTGTCTTTCTAGATCTTTTACATGAGATACTAACTCTGGTGGTTGCAGATCCCAAATGGGATGTAATTTATAAAATCGGAGCAATTTCCTCAGGTGAAATTTTACATGAAAAAGGGTTTTAAGATGATCGAAAAGGAAATTTCTCATGGAGGTAATCATGACAAGTATAAAAATTTGGTGAGCTAAATCACAATTGTCAAACAACACACAATTAAAACAATGCAATGCACTCCATCCAAGACATTGGGAGAAAAAGAAAAAAAATCAAATAATTCAAACGATAAAGTAACAGAAAATCAAATTCACAAAACGTTAAAATGAAAAGGCTTAATCAAAATTTTGGTGGGTCACTCAAATGGATTTCGGTATCTGCTTCATGTGGTTGGTATTCCAAATATGGTTTCAATCTTTGGCCATTAACTTTAAATGCGACACCATCCTTTGGATTCTCAATTTCTACGGCTTCATATGGATACACATTTTTTTACAACAAATGGACCATTCCACTTTGATTTTAACTTCCTTGGAAATAAATGAAGATGATAATTATAAAGCAATATTTTTTGACCAATTTCAAATGTTTTCTGAAAAATTCTTTTGTCATGAAAAATTTTGGTTCTTGCCTTAATAATTTTGGAATTCTCATATGCATCATTCCTTAATTCCTTAAGTTCATTTATTTACAATTTACGCACATTGCCAGCATCATCAAGAGTTGAATTGAAAGCTTTAATGGCTCAAAATGATTTATGTTCAAGTTCTACTGGTAAGTGGCAAGATTTTCCATAAACAAGCTGATAGGGTGACATTCCTAAAGATGTTTTAAAAGCAGTTTGATATGCCCAAAGTGCATCAATTAGTCAAAGAGACCAATCTTTACGGTTTGGATTAACTGTTTTTTCTAAAATTTGTTTTATCTCCCTATTTGCTAATTCAACTTGACCACTTGTTTGAGGGTGATAAGGGGTAGCAACCTTATGTGTAATTCCATATTTCTTCATTAAAGACTCAAATGGCTTATTACAAAAATGTTTACCTCCATCACTGATAATGGCTCGAGGTATTCCAAATCTGTTAAAAATATTTTCTTTTAAAAAGCAGATCACAATCTTGTGATCATTGTGCCGACAAGGAATCGCCTCGATCCATTTTGAAACATAATCAATAGCAACCAAAATGTATACAAATCCAAATGATGATGGAAAAGGGCCCATAAAATCAATTCCCCAACAATCAAATATTTCAATGACAAGGATGGGGTTTAAAGACATCATGTTTCGCTTTGAAATAGACCCTACCATTTGACAATTCTTACACATTTTATAGAATGCATGTGAATCTTTAAATAATGTAGGCCAATAAAATCCACACTGCAATATTTTTGCAGCTGTCTTTTTTGAAGAAAAATGGCCACCGCATGCTTCAGAATGACAAAATTGAATGACCCTACTTACCTCGTCGTCTGGTATGCATCTTCGAAAAATTTGATCAGAGCAGTACTTGAACAAGTATGGTTCATCCCAGTAAAAGCTTTTTACTTCTGTTAAGAATTTCTTATTATCTTGGGAACTACTGTCACATGGCATTTCACTTGTAAGTCTTGAAAGATGATCTGCAACAACATTTTCAGCGCCATTTTTGTCCTTGATTGTCAAATTAAATTCTTGAAGTAGCAAAATCCATCGTATCAACCTTGGTTTGGCATCCTATTTTGACATTAAATATCTCATAGCAACATGATCATAATAAACAACAGTAGATGAACCAATTAAATAGGAACGAAATTTATCCAATGCAAATATTACAGCAAGTAGTTCTTTCTCTGTTGTAGTGTAATTCATTTGAGAACTATTCAAAGTTCTACTTGCATAATAGATGACAAAGAGCTTACCTTCCTTTCTTTGACCCAGAACAGCGCCAACGGCATAATCACTAACATCACACATTAGCTCAAAAGGTAAAGACCAATTAGGGGGTTGCATTATTTGGGGCTGATGTCAAAAGACTAATTATCTTTTCAAAAGCTTGTTGACAATCTTTAGTCCATTCAAATTGTGTCTTTTATTAAGAGGTTACAAATTGGTCTAGATAAGGCACTAAAATCTTTTATAAACCTCCTATAAAATCCTTAATATCCTAAAAAAGAACGGACTTCTCTAATTTTCTTTGGTGAGGGTAATTTCGAAATGACTTCAACTTTGGCTTTATCAACTTCGATTCCTTTTGAAGACACAATATGACCTAAGACAATTCCAAAAGTGGTCATGAAATGGCATTTTTCCCAATTTAAAACTAGTCCTTTTTCTTTGCACCTTTCCAAAACTTTTTCTAGATTATCAAGATATGTATCAAAAGAATTACCAAATACAGTTAAATCATCCATAAAAACCTCCATACAATTTTCAACCGTGTCACTAAAAATGCTTAGCATGCACCTTTGAAATGTTGCAGGAGCATTACAAAGTCCAAAAGGCATTCTCCTAAATGCAAATGTTCCAAATGGGCATGTGAATGTGGTCCTTTCCTGGTCTTCTAAGGCTATAGGGATTTGATAATAGCCCGAGTAGCCATCAAGAAAACAGTTGTAGGGATGTCCAGCTACTCTTTCGAGAATTTGGTCTAGAAATAGAAGGGGAAAATGATCTTTTCTAGTGGCATTATTTAATTTTCTGTAATCAATGCACATGCGCCAACTAGATGGAATTCGTGTTGGGATTGGTTCACCTTTTTCATTTTTTACAACAGTTATTCCAGATTTCTTTGGTACTACTTAAGTTGGACTTACCCATTTACTATTAGCGATAGGTAGATAATTCCTACATCTAACAGTTTAAGGACCTCATTCTTTACCATTTCTTTCATATGAGGGTTTAGTCTTCTTTGTGGTTGACGGGTTGTTTTGGCATTTTCCTCTACGTGTATTCGATGTGTGCAAATTAAAGGATTAATGCCTTTTATGTCTTTTAAGGTCCAACCAAATGCAGTTTTATGCCTTTTTAGTGCAGATAACAACTTACCTTCTTGATCATGCGTGAGCTGGGAAGAAATTACCACCAGGTATGCATGCTACTCTCCAAGATAGGCATACTTCAATTCTTCTGGTAAGGACTTTAATTCGAGCTCTGGTGCTTCCTCTTCGTTTGCTTCTTCAGGTTGTACCGTATCTTCAAAGTTCGATTGGTCATCGTCACCTATAGGTACCTGGATAGAATCAAATATGTTAGCAGTATCAAAATCTAATTCCTTACTTGATTGAACAGAACCAGCAAAATAAATTTCCGCAGAGTTTGTAAAATTATTATCTTGAATGTGTTCCTCAATGATCGGCTCGATGAGATCAATTTCCTCATTCTCATTATCATCATCTTCTTGGTGGTGAGGTTGTTTACACATGTTGAACACATTGAGTTCTAGTGTCATATTGCCGAAAGATAAATTCATTCATCCATTCCTGCAATTTATCAAAGCATTAGCAGTAATTAAAAATGGTCGACCCAATATAACAGGAATTTTTTTGCATTCATTAGCAATTAGTTCCGTTTCCAAAACAATAAAATCCACAGGATATATGAATTTATCTACTTGGACTAATACATCTTCAATTATTCCTCTTGGAATTTTAATCGATCTATCAGCAAGTAAAAGAGTGGTAGAAGTTGGTTTTAACTCACCGAGATTGAGTTGTTGGTACACTAAGTTGTTAGCTTATATAGCTATAGATATTGATTTTGATGATAACAAACCATACGTATTGATTAAACAAAGATTTATGAATTGTGCTTTTATAATAAGAAAATGATGTTATGGAATTAAAATGTTTTGGACTAAAATGAAAGTATTTTAAAACCTTTTATATTTGTTTTTAAAATTTCGAATTTGGACATAATTGAAACTATTTAAATATTTTGGGTCATTCTATAATTTCACATAGTTTGGGTGAAATCATAATTTTAAAAATTTTTGGGATTGATAAAGTATTATTTAGAAATTCTGAAATTGGACCTATTTGAAAGCTTTCATAATGTTTTGGGTCATAATAGAGTTTTATAAAGTTTTGGGGTCAAACTATAAATTTAGAAAATATTTCACTGTAGTAGTTACTGTAGCAAGCGGCTAATCGGATCCTGACAAATGGTAGACCGAATTCAGGCAGAATATTTCTGGAACTTAAACGGCTAACCGGATTTCACAAAGCGGCACACCGGATGTTCAGAAATTCAAAATTGTGGCTGTAACGTTAACATTAAGCGGCTAACTGGATGTCCATAAACAGTAAGCCGGTTATGACCAAAATGTGCATAATGGCTAGTTTTTGAGCTCAAACTATATAAACTCAAATCCAATTCATTTTCAAGCTCTCCAATAAGCAAAAACAAAAAGCACACAAGATATCTTGAGCTCTCAATTTACAAATCACAAAAATATTTAATAATCTCTTGTTCTTCATTTTCGAATATCTACTCTTTGAGTGAGTTGTATTGTAACTTTCATTTCTTCATCTTAATTGTAAGAGTTTGAGTGTGTGAGACACTTGAGTGAAGAGATTGGGAGATAATCTCTTTATTGTAAAGGTTCATTGACACCTTGAAGTCAATTGTAAATGGTTGAAGCCTTGGAAAGGCTCGGATAGTGAAATCCTCAAGGTTGGATCGCTTGGAGGTGTGGACGTAGGCGGGGATTGCCGAACCACGTAAAATTCGTGTATTTGTTTCTCTTCTCCCTTACTCATTTATTATTGTGCTTTTATTGAACTTATCGCTTTCAATCTTTATTAAGACATTAGATTGCTTGTTGTGTGGATTTGCTAGGATAATTTTTAAAATTCCAATTCACCCCCCTCTTGGGTTGCACACTTATATTTCATTTGGTATCAGAGCTAGGTTCTCTTATTTAGACTTAATCGTCTAGAGCTAAAGATCAATGCAACTCAAAATGATTCAACATTTAAGGAAGGACAGTCCACCACTAGACCACCTTACTTTAATGGAAATGATTACCCATATTGGAAAACTAGGATGAGAATTTACTTGCAAGCCTTAGATTATGAAATTTGGGAAATCGTTAATGATGGTCCTTTCATGCCTTTGACTAGAAATGAAGTCGGGGAAGATATTCCAAAATCTTCACGGAAATGGAATGAATTCGAAAAGAGAAAAGTTTCTCTAAATTCCAAGGCTATAAATGCCTTGTTTTGTGCACTAGATAAGAAAGAGTTTCATAGAGTGTCTAGTTGCGAAAGTGCTAATGAAATTTGGCACAAACTTGAAGTTGTTTATAAAGGCACGAACCAAGTGAAAGAATCTAAAATAAGTAGGTACACTCGACAATATGAATTGTTCCAAATGGAACAAAATGAGAATGTGTACTCTATGTATACTAGATTTACGGACATAGTGAACACTCTAGGAGCCCTAGGAAAGACCTTTTCAAATTGTGAGAAAGTTAAGAAAATCATTAGGTCACTACCTAAGGAATGGAGACCAAAAAGGACTGCCATTGAGGAAGCCAAAGATTTAAATGTATTACCTATTGATGATTTAATTGGTTCTCTCATTTCATATGAAGAAGATTTGGCAGCTGAAAAAGGGCATGAGGAAAAGAAGAAAAACATTGCTCTCAAGGCTTCAAAACGTGAGAGTGATGAGGAAAGCGAAATGGATGATGAGGAGTTGGCTATGTTGGCTAGAAGATTCAGAAAATTTTACAAGAAGAATAATGAGCAGAGAAAGTTCAGAGGCTACAAGAATAAGAAGGAGAAGAAAGAGCCAATCACTTGCTATGAATGTAAGAAGCCCGGACACATACGACCGGAATGTCCTCTCCTCAACAAACTCAAGAAGAAAGCTATGGTGGCGACATGGGATGATAGCGATGAGGAAACAAGTGATGATGAAGAGCAACAAGAAATGACAAATTTAGCTCTCATGGCCTTTGGGGAAGAATCATGTGATGAACTTGATGAGGTAAGTATTCTTCCTACATATGATGAATTACATGATGCCTTTAAGGATTTGCATGATGAGTTGATGAAGATTAGTAAAAAGTATATGTCTTAAAAAGAAGATGATAGAGCTTAAAAATGAAAATGAATCATTTAGTGCAAAGATTACATGCCTAGAATTAGATAATAAAACATTGTATGATAGAATTGCATTATTTGAGAATTCTAGCACTCCACATGAACACTTAGAGTCACACATGAATGACTTGAAAAATGAAAATGAAATGCTTAGAAATAAGAGCAATGAACTAAATGAGATTGTGTTAAAATTCACAAATGAGCAAAAATGTTGGACAACTTGCTAAACTCACAAAAATGTGTTTTTGCCAAATGAGGCATTAGTTATAAGCCAAATTTGAAACAAAAATATTACAAGAGTTATTTTGTGAAGAATACATCTATTAACAATCAAATTGTATGTCATTATTATAATCAAGATGGTCATATGAAAAATAAATGTGTAGTGAAGAGAAATGCATATTATGGTGTGAAATGTGTTTGGGTTCCGAAAGGAACCACTACTAACTCTCAAGGACCCAAAAAATTTTGGGTACCTAAAACTTGAGATTCTCTCTACAGGGCTTGAAGAAGAAGAATAATACGTGGTACTTGGAAAGCGGTTGTTCAAGACATATGGCAGTGAATTATTCTTGGTTTTCAAGTTTTACTAAGATCGAAAATGGTGGAGATGTATCATTTGGAGATAATTCAAAAGGAAAAATCATTGGCATTGGAAATATTGGTAATGTATCCTCTACTCTCATTGAAAATGTGTGTTTAGTTGAAAACTTAAAACACAACTTGCTTAGTATTAGTCAATTATGTGATAAAGGATATAGAGTTATTTTTTATGAATTAAAATGTGTTATTGAGAATGCATGTGATGAAAAAGTTTTGTTTGTAGGAAATAGATGTGTTAATGTCTATACCATTAATATAGATTGTGCATCGACAAATGATAAATGTTTCTCCGCATTGCTTGATGATGGTTGGTTGTGGCATAGAAAATTAGGTCATGCAAACATGGATTTGATTTCAAAAATCGTGAAAAATGATTTGGTTAAAGGTCTTCCAAAAATTAATTTTCAAAAAGATAGAATTTGCGAAGCTTGCCAATTTGGAAAACAAATCAAAACTTCTTTTAAAAGCAAGAATCATGTTTCTACTTCAAAACCACTTCAATTACTTCACATAGATTTGTTTGGACTTTCTAGATATGCTAGTTTAAGTGGCAAGTTTTATGCATTTGTAATTGTAGATGATTATTCTAGATACACATGGGTATTATTCTTAGCTAATAAGGATAATGCCATTGATGCATTTCGAATTTTCGGTAAAAAGGTCCAAAATAAAAAAGGTTATTGCATTACTTGTATTAGAAGTGACCATGGTGGAGAATTTGAAAATCATGCATTTGAAAGTTTTTGTAATGACTTTGGCATTGAACATCAATTTTCATCACCTAGGACTCCACAACAAAATAGAGTTGTAGAGAGAAAGAATAGGTTTATTCAAGAAATGGCTAGGACCATGTTGAATGAAAATTCGTTACCAAAATATTTTTGGGCCGAAGCCATAAACACCGCTTGTTATGTTTTGAATCGTGTGTTGATTAGACCTAATATTAATAAAACTCCATATCAGCTTTTGGAAGATAGAAAACCCAACATTGGCTATTTTAAAGTCTTTGGATGCAAATGTTTTGTTTTGAACACAAAAGATAATCTTGGTAAATTGGATCCAAAATCTGACGTTAGTATCTTTCTTGGTTATTCAAACTCAAGCAAAGCTTATAGAGTTTATAATAAAAGAACTTTGGTTGTGGAAGAATCTATGCATGTTACATTTGATGAGTTTAACCCCTCCTCTGCGGAGAAAGTTGCTGTTGATGATAACGCAGAAGAAGAACAACAAGAATAAGCATCAAATGACAACCAAAAAGGTGCATTACATGGAATTCAAGAGGAACAACATGAAGAAACAAATGCAGCGCAAAATGAAGGTACTTCTCAAACACTCCCCAAGGAGTGGAGGTATGTTTCTTCTCACCCTAAGGATGTAATTTTAGGATATCCCTCACGAGGTGTTACAACTAGATCATCTCTTAGGAACACATGTGAGCATGCTGCATTTATCTCTCAAATTGAACCAAAATCCTTTGCGGATTCAGAAAATGATGAATCTTGGATTATGCCTATGCAAGAGGAGTTGACTCAATTTGAAAGAAACAATGTGTGGAAATTAGTTCCTAATCTAGAACATCAATCTATTATAGGTACTAAATGGGTATTTAGAAACAAAATGGATGAATTCGGTATGGTTGTAAGAAATAAAGCTAGATTAGTAGCTCAAGGTTACAACCAAAAAGAAGGAACTGATTTTGATGAAACATTTGCACCTGTAGCATGGTTAGAATCCATTAGAATGATGCTAGCATATGCATGTCATAAGGATTTTATTTTATATCAAATGGATGTCAAGAGTGCTTTCTTAAATGGTTATATTATGGAGGAAGTTTATGTGAAACAACCTCCTGGTTTTGAAAATGAAAAATTTTCAGATCATGTATATAAGTTATCTAAGGCTTTGTATGGATTAAAACAAGCACCTAGAGCTTCGTATGATAGGCTTAAAAACTTCTTGTTGGATAACGATTTTTAAATGAGAAAAGTAGACACAACTTTATTTGTTAAGCATAAGAACCAAGATATACTTATTGTTCAAATTTATGTTGATGATATTATTTTTGGTTCTACTAATGAGTTGTGTAAAGAATTTTCATCGTGTATGAGTAAAGAATTTGAGATGAGTATGATGGGAGAGTTGAAGTACTTCCTTGAACTTCAAATCAAACAAAACGAGGAAGGAATTTTCATATATCAAGCCAAGTACGTGAAAGATCTACTCAAAAGATTCAGCTATGATAATGGAACGGCAAAGAGCACTCCTATGAGCACTACCATCAAGCTGGACAAAGATGAGAAAGGTAAGGAAGTTGATATCAAGACATATCGAGGTATGATCGGATCCTTACTCTACTTGACTGCTAGTAGGCCTGATATTATGTTCAGTGTATGCTTGTGTGCTAGATTTCAATCTTGTCCTAAAGAGTCACACATGCTTGCTGTCAAACGCATTTTTCGATATTTGATTGGCACCATTAATCTTGGCCTTTGGTATCCTAGGGGAACTCATATTGATTTAACTTGTTATTCGGATGCTGATTTTGCTGGATATAAGGTTGATAGAAAAAGTACTAGTGGAACATGTCACTTCCTAGACCATTCACTTGTCTCTTGGTTTAGTAAGAAACAAAACTCGGTTGCGCTTTCAACCACTGAGGTAGTTGTTGTGCACAAATTCTTTGGATGAAACAAACCCTTAGAGACTATGGCATTAAACTTGATCAAATACCTATCTTATATGACAATATTAGTGCTATAAATTTTTCCAAGAATCCTATTCAACATTCTAGGACTAAGTATATAGAAATTAGAGATCATGTTCAAAAAGGAGATGTTGTAATCAAATTTGTTTCTACTGAAAATCAGCTTGCGGATATCTTTACAAAACCTCTTAGTGAAGAGCATTTTATAAAGATAAGACATGAGCTTGGAATGATAAATGTTGCATCTTGATTTATGTTTTACTACATGGCTTGATATGTTTGTTATTATATGGATCTATGCTTCATGAATTAGATAGCTTGATATGCTTGTAATTTTATGATTTTATATTTCATGCATTAAATGGCTTATTGAAAGGTTTTAAATCTCTAAATGATTTAAAATTAATCAATTTTAAAAGGCCAAAAATAAAATGGTGTGTGTAATACAAGTATAAGAGCTTGCCAAAATTCAATTAGAGACAAAAAGATTTCCAAGTCTAAACCGGTATACCACTTCCTCTCATCCGAAAAACCGTTTTTCTTATTGATTTCTCTCGGGACAAATTCCGGATAACCAGATTTTCCAAACCGGTGAGTCGCATTATCTTTGGTTGCTCTCGGGTCAATATTCGGATAATCCGATTATCAATTCGGAAAACTGGATTCGCGTATGGCCTTCACTGGATTTAACCGGATAGCCGGTTCTGTAAAGCCAGAAATCCGGATTCGAGCTGCACTTTGGCAGCATTCCGGATTCATTCGGCCAACCGATTAAGGAAACCAGTTAGCCAGTTTTAACTTGCTATCTTCTGGATCCAACCGGCAAGCTGGTTCGTGATATCCAGAAAACCGGATTCGAGTGAAGGATTTGCTGGAACATAACCGGATATCCTGTTAAACACATCCGGCAAGCTGCTTTCGGCTTTCTAGCTTCTGGACACCAACCGGTTAGCCGGTTACTGACATCCGGCAAGCTGGATTTGAAGGCATTTTTAAACTGTTTATCTTTCTTCCTCATTCGGCAATCCGGATCTTGTTCTCTCTCTAAAAACCGATTCCTATCTCTCATTTTTCACTCCCAAATCCACCATTTCTACTCGGTTTTGATTCAAATCAGTCCATAAATCCTAATCCCCATCCGCTCTTATGCCTAAAATCACACTTAAAATCCATTTTCAACATCTAAATCTCTAGATCCGAATTTCAACCTATGGTTTAACCAAACTTTTCTCTCTTTAAAATTCTTCCCCTCAAGTTTTTTTTTAATCCAAATTGCTTCCCAAAATTACTTTCAATCTTCATCATCTTCATTCTCTTTGTTGTTTTCAACTTCAAATCCATCAAAATCACAATGTCAAGCTCTCGACCAGTTCGAAGAAAAGGCAAAGAACCGGTTAAACCAACCAACCGGTCATGGCAAGTAGGGGGCACCTCCGATCAATCCAATTTCGAGTCCACACACTTTCAGAACAATAAATATCTAGCCAAACGTTTTCACCAACAGTTCATGACTCGTGAGGTACTTTAAACCTTTTTTGTTTTACCGGATTGGTTAAATCATCTTAGTATTAACAATAGAACTTTATTGCAATTGTTGGAAGATGTTGGTTGGCTTAATGCACTTGTTGTTGAGGAAAATGTATATCCTAACTTGGTGAAAGTGTTTTACTCGAATATGGATTGTTCCAAGGAGAAAGAGAATCGAGTAATCACCACAGTTGGAGGAGTTTTTATTACGTTTGATGATTCAGAGTTGAACTCCATCCTAGGATCTTCTGATGATGGCCTAGAAATTTTTTCACCTAGGAAACCTCCTGACATTGATGACTATGTTTATGTTGATGCTGTTAAGAATATATGTCATCGTGTCAACCTTTCTGATGAAGATTGTACTATTCATTTTCGCACCCAATGTCTTTGTCTTTAAACTTAGATAGTACTTCGTTTTATTCAGAGTATTGTCCTTCCTAGATCAGGCCATTTGGATGAGGTCTCTCATATGGATGTCGCCTTGATTGATTGTATTCTTAGACATCGTCCAGTCGACTTAAGATATACCATTGTCCGAAACATGCTCAGTATACCTAAGTTGATTACCCGCTCCCTTCTATATGGTCATTTCATTACCCGAATCTTGAAATTTTTTTATGTACCGATTAAAGAACCATCATGTAGACCGTCTAAGGGTATCGAGGATGATGCTATTTTTGGCTTAGGCTTTGAGTGGAAAAATGGCACTTGGGTCAAATACACTGAGAACAAGTTTACCTTTCTTGCTCCAAGTGATGATCGGCCACTTAATGCCGTGGTTCCAGCCGATCAGTTACCCATTTTTTCACTCTCATTTCGGGGGCAGTGTAGACGCCGAGATCCTCCTGTGATTGCTTCAGCTCCTGGTGTCTCTGCATTCGCTTCATCACCTCCACAGCATCTTACCTCTGAAGAGGTTGCTCTTCAGCAGCTTATGGATGAAGTGCAGACACTCTCGGTGTGGCAGACAGAGTTTCAGCAGCAGCAGCAGCAGCTCATTCATGGACAGCGCCTTCTCTTTGAGCACTTCGGCATTCCATATCCGTATTCACCTCCATCACCACCATCCTCACCACCTCAGTAGTCTCTTATGCTTATATTTGGACACACCTACATTTCATTTACTGCATTACATTCTTTTATTTTCGACTATATGGATGGTTATTATGCTTTTGGATTATGTATTTGTTTTGGTTGATATGTATTTGTTTTGGATGTTTTTTATGGATTATATGGATTTCCTTATGCTTATGGATATTTTTGAACTAATGTGCTTATATTGTGATTTTGATGATTGATAGAGGGAGCTCTTATTCTCTTATTCTTTTATTCTTTTTTATGATGAAGGGGGAGAATAATTTAATATGTGTTATAAAAAGTGTTATAAAAATATGCATGTATTAAAGGGGAGTATGCATGTATGCAGGGGGAGTCTGTTTTAAATAATTTTCAAATCGATTTTTTTTAACCTTGCATTGATTAAGGGGGAGCTTTTCATAACTAGATTAAATTTTTGTAATGTGTTATGTCATCATCAAAAGGGGGAGATTGTTAGCTTATATAGCTATAGATATTGATTTTGATGATAACAAACCACATGTATTGATTAAACAAAGATTTATGAATTGTGCTTTTATAATAAGAAAATGATGTTATGGAATTAAAGTGTTTTGGACTAAAATGAAAGTATTTTAAAACCTTTTATATTTGTTTTTAAAATTTCAGATTTGGACATAATTGAAACTATTTAAATATTTTGGGTCATTCTATAATTTCACATAGTTTGGGTGAAATCATAATTTCAGAAAGTTTTGGGATTGACAAAGTATTATTTAGAAATTCTGAAGTTGGACCTATTTGAAAGCTTTCATAACGTTTTGGGCCATAATATAGTTTTATAAAATTTTGGGGTCAAACTATAAATTTAGAAAATATTTCACTGTAGCAGTTACTGTAGCAAGCAGCTAACCAGATCCTGACGAACGGTAGACTAGATTCGGGCAGAATATTTCTGGAACTTAAACGGCTAACCGAATTTCACAAAGTGGCATACCAGATGTTCAGAAATTCAAAATTGTGGCTGTAACAGTAACATTAAGTGGCTAACCGGATGTCCATAAACGGTAAGCCGGTTATGACCAAAATGTGCATAACGGCTAGTTTTTGAGCTCAAACTATATAAACTCAAATCCAATTCATTTTCAAGCTCTCCAACAAACAAAAATAAAAAGCACACAAGATATCTTGAGCTCTCAATTCGCAAATCACAAAAATATTAAATCATCTCTTGTTCTTCATTTTTGAATATCTACTCTTTGAGTGAGTTGTATTGTAACTTTCATTTCTTCATCTTAATTGTAAGAGTTTGAGTGTGTGAGACACTTGAGTGAAGAGATTGGGAGATAATCCCTTTATTGTAAAGGTTCATTGACACCTTGAAGTCAATTGTAAACGATTGAAGCCTTGGAAAGGCTCGGATAGTGAAATCCTCAAGCTTGGATTGCTTGGAGACATGGACGTAGGCGGGGATTGCCGAGCCACGTAAAAATTCATGCGTTTGTTTCTCGTCTCCCTTACTCATTTGTTATTGTGCTTTTATTGAATTTATCGCTTTCAATTTTTATTAAGACATTAGATTGCTTGTTGTGTGGATTTGCTAGGATAATTTTTAAAATTTCAATTCACCCCCCTCTTAGGTTGCACACTTATATTTCATGAGTAAGGAAGCAAATTAACACTGGCACCAAGATCAAGTAAAGTATGTCCAATTTTATGATCCTCAATAGTGCAAGAAATAGTTGGACAACCAAGATCCTTGTATTTCAAAGCACTATTGGTTGAGATAATAGAGGTTACCTGTTTTGCTAGAAAAGCTCTCTTTTGCACCTTATGTTTCCTTTTCACCGTGCACATATCTTTTAGAAATTTAGCATAAGAAGCCACTTGTTTAATGACATCCAGCAGAGGAATGTTAACTTTTACTTGTTTAAAAACTTCATAAATTTCTGGATTGTGGTTTGATTTCTTTGGCTTTATCAGTGCTTGAGGAAATGGGGGTACAAGAGGAGAGTTGATTATTTCTTTATGGGTTAAAGGTTCGACAGACTCTTTCCTATTTTCTGAAATTAAATCTTTACTAGTTTCACAAGGGTCCACAATGTGTTTTTCGACCACTTTACCACCACGAAGGGTTATAACCAATTTGACTTGACTCATATTTTGGTTTCCTGAATTTCCCGTTTGAGAATGTTGTTGACTCTTGGGGTTTGGTTCAGGTTGAGTAGGAAACTTTCTTTTTTTATGTATGGTCAGAGTAGATGTAAGTTTGGAGATAGTTTCTGTCAAATTAGTTAAGGTTTGCATCGTTTGGTTATTATCGACTCTTGTTTTTTAATAAACAAATGCAATGTGTCTTCCAGAGTTTTTCTTGGTGGTGGGACATATGGTGGGTAACTCTGGAAGTTTTGAAAATTTGACGTGGAGGAACTGGTTGTGAAGGTTATGCATGATTGTCATTTCTCCAACTGAAATTTGAGTGATGTCTCCAACCAGAGTTGTAAGTTTGGGAGTATGGATTTGGATTTGGCCTTTTGAAATTGTCAACGACATTTACTTGTTCACGCAGACTTTCTCTCAGAGCTGGTAAAGTTGGACAGTCCTGCGTAGAATGGTCAGTAGAATCGTAAACATAAGATGAAATATTTTGAACAGACTTTACATGATCATTCTTTTTCGACTCTAATGCTTCAACTTTTCTAGCTAATGATGCAAATTTGGCTTGAAAATCATGTTCTTCCCTAAGGTTATACATGCCTCCACCAGATGGAGATGACTGGGGTTTACTTGATGACTCATAAGACCCAACTGTATCCCAGTGTTGTGCATTTTTTTGCTATATAGTCAAGATAGTCTAATGCATCTTCAGGACTTTTATCCCTAAACTCACCATTACACATCATTTCAACGACTTGTCTACCTTGGGATGTTAATTCCTCGTAGAAATAAGACACTAATCTCCATGTTTCAAAACCGTGATGTGGGCAAATGTTAAGTAGTTCTTTAAACCTATCCCAACATTGGTAGAGAGTTTCTCCTGGTTTTTGAGTGAAAGTGGTGATTTGTCTTTTGAAAGAATTTGTTCTGTGGGTTACGAAGAATTTTTTCAAAAATTGTGCCTGCATTTCATCCCAAGTTCTGATGGATTTTGACCTAAGATTTTGTAGCCAACTTTTAGCTTTATCCTTAAGTGAGAAAGGAAAAAACTTAAGCTTGATTATATTCATGCTACAATTTTTATCAGTACATGTGTTACAAACTTCCTCAAATTCCCTTAAATGCAAATATGGATTTTCAGACTCAAAACCATGAAAAGTAGGAAGAAGTTGAATGATACCAAGTTTGAAATTAAAACGTGATGCATCAGGAGGGAAAACTATGCATGATGGTGACTCTGTTCTAGTAGAATGCATGAAGTCTCTAAGAGTCCTAGGTTGTTCATGAAGATTTTGCAAGGCTTGGTCATTTTCGTGCTCCGAAAAATTTTCAGCTCCTATGTCAGCCATATTTAAGGGTGGCAAAGGTGATTTTCTAATTAATCTACCACTATTTGTACAAGACCAACGACGCATGCAATGCTAACGATGTGTGCTAAACTAATGATGCAAAAACGGTAAATGAAAATTGCATAAATAAAAATAAACTGAAAATTAAATAAGTAAAAAAATACAAAATAAAAATAAACAAACTGAAAAATAAATAAATAATTTAGGCGGTGAAACCAGCCATTAAATGAAGCAGTTTAGGCGGTATTTTAAAACCAGCCATATAATAAAATATAAAATTAAATAAATTAATGCACAAAAATAAATAAACTGAAATTAAAATGCTAGGCGGTAGAACCGACCATATAAATAAATTAGCAAAGTGAAATTAAAATGACAGGCGGTAGAACCGACCATTTAAACAAAAATACATAAATTAACAAAATTTAAATAACAGTCAGGCGGTAGAACCGACCATTTAAAATAAATGGGGAAAGTAAATTGCAGAAATTTAAAGAAATAAATTTGATTTGGGGACTGATTTGCAAAGGTTTATGGGCTAAGATGAAGTTTCTCACAAATTTTATGGATAATGTTAAGGTTTGAAAAGAAGAGGGGTGCTAGCTGAAGTTTTACAAAAAGAGAATAAAATAGAATTACGGAAAGATTGTAAAGACAAAACAAAATTAAATTAAAAAAAATAAAATAAAGTAAAGACAAGCTAATACCAAATTTAGAAAACTCCCCGATAACGGCGCCAAAAACTTGACACGACTCAAAAGTATATTACTCTCGAGTATAAGAGTGTCTAGTTATAATATAACCCGGTGAGACCGGGGTCGAACCGCAGGGAGTTTTAAATCTAGTAAAACTAAGAAAATTAATTGTGAGGAAAAGAAATTATTTGAAATCAATTTAAAAATAAGCTAAGGTTTAGGATCCACTCTCTGTATTCAAACTATAATTTTAATACTCTCTCATTTATATTTTGCCTCACTTTTACCAATTAATTCTATGTGTGTGGATAAATATATAATAAAGTACCTAATGTGCCACACTATATTAATGTGTCAACATTATGTCAAAATACCATAAAATCCAGTGAGATTTATAAATTAACATGATATAAAAATAATTAGAAAAGAATTAAATAAACTTAAAAACTCATTTGAGAAAATAATAATAATTAATAGTTTGAAACATTGAGCTTCACCATTCACCTCAGCTTAATAAAATTAGCTACTCATATTGAAAGAAAACACAATACTCTTTTTATTTGAAAACTTTTTGAAATATATTACAAAGAAAATTGATACAAACGGAAACAAGAAAAGAAAAGAAAGAAAGATAGAAAATCTTCAAATTGATATAGAGTGTGCATCTACTTATGATAAATGTTTTTTGGCATTGCATGATGATGGTTGGTTATGGCATAGAAGACTAGGACATGCAAGTATGGATTTAATTTCAAAAATTTCAAAAAATGATTTAGTTAAAGGCCTTCCAAAAATTGGTTTTCAAAAGGATAGAATTTGTGAAGCTTGTCAATTTAGAAAACAAATCAAAACCTCTTTCAAAAACAAGAATCATATCTCTACTTCAAAACCTCTTCAATTACTTCACATAGATTTGTTTGGACCTTCTAGATATGCTAGTTTAAGTGGCAAATTCTATGCATTTGTAATTGTAGATGATTATTCTAGATATACATGGGTATTATTCTTAACTAATAAGGATGATGCCATTTATGCATTTAGAATTTTCTGTAAAAATGTTCAAAATGAAAATCGTTACTCTATTACTTGTATTAGAAGTGATCATGGTGGAGAGTTTGAAAATCATGCATTTGAAAATTTTTGTAATGATTTTGGCATTGAGCATCAATTTTCATCACTTAGGACTCCACAACAAAATGGAGTTGTTGAGAGAAAGAATAGGTCTATTCAATAAATGGCTAGGACTATGTTAAATGAAAATGCATTACCAAAATAATTTTGGGCCGAAGCCGTCAACACTGCTTGTTATATTTTAAATCGGGTGTTGATTAGACCTCATCTCAATAAAACTCCCTATGAGCTTTGGAAAGATAGAAAACCCAATATTGGTTATTTCAAAGTTTTTGGATGCAAATGTTTTATTTTAAACACAAAAGATAATCTTGGTAAATTTGATCCAAAATCTGATGTTGGCATCTTTCTCGGGCTGTCTCTTATACACATCTCTGTAATAAAAGAACTTTAGTTGTGGAAGAATCCATGCATGTTACGTTTGATGAATCTAACCCCTCCTCTGCGGAGAAAGGAGTTGTTAATGATGATGCAGATGGAGAGTTGCAAGAAGAATTATTAAAAGAGAATCAAGAGCATGCACCACAAGAAAATCAAGAGGATAGACGAGAAGAACAAACAAATATGGAGCTGGAGCAACAAGAAGGTAGTTCTCAAACACTCCCCAAGGAACGGAGGTATGTTTCCTCTTATCCTAAGGATTTAATACTAGGTGATCCTTCAAGAGGTATCACAACTAGATCATCACTTAGAAACACATGTGAGCATGCTGCATTTATTTCTCAAATTGAACTAAAATCTTTTGCGGATGCGGAAAATGATGAGTTTTGGATTATGGTAATGCAAGAGGAGTTAAATCAATTTGAGAGAAATAAAGTATGGGATTTGGTTCCTAAACCAGAACATCAATCCATTATATGCACTAAATGGGTATTTAGAAATAAAATGGATGAATCCGGTGTAGTTGTAAGAAATAAAGCAAGATTAGTGGCTCAAGGATACAACCAAGAATAAGGAATCGATTTCAATGAAACATTTGCACCTGTAGCTAGATTAGAATCTATTAGGATGTTGTTAGCATTTGCATGTCATAAAGATTTTATTTTATTTCAAATGGATGTCAAGAGTGCTTTCCTAAATGGTTATATTATGGAGGAATTTTATGTGAAACAACTCCCTAGTTTTGAAAATGAGATATTTCCAAATCATATGTATAAGTCATCAAAAGCATTGTATGGATTAAAACAAGCACCTGAAGCATGGTATGATAGGCTTAAAATTTTCTTGTTGGATAACGGTTTTTCGATGGGAAGAGTGGATACTACCCTCTTTATTAAAAATAAAAATCAAGATATACTTGTTGTTCAAATTTATGTTGATGATATTATTTTTTGTTCTACTAATGAATCTTTGTGCAAAGAATTTTCCTCTTGTATGAGTAAGGAATTTGAGATGAGCATGATGGGAGAATTGAAGTATTTTGTTGGACTTCAAGTCAAACAAAACAATGAGGGGATCTTCATCAACCAAGCTAAGTACGTCAAAGACTTGCTCAAAAGATTTGGTATTGATGAATCAAATACCAAGAATACTCCAATGAGTACAACAATCAAGCTTGATAAAGATGAAAAAGGTAAAGAGGTTGATATTAAAAAGTATCGAGGTATGATCGGATCCTTACTTTACTTAACTGCAAGTAGACCCGATATCATGTTTAGTGTATGTTTGTGTGCAAGATTGCAATCATGTCCCAAGGAATCTCATTTGCTTACTGTTAAAAGAATTTTTCGTTATTTGAGTGGAACCATAAATATTGGCCTTTGGTATCCTAGAGGAACTCATATAGATTTAACTTGTTATTCGGATGCCGATTTTGCTGGTCACAAGGTCGATAGGAAGAGTACTAGTGGAACTTGCCATTTTCTTGGTCATTCACTTGTTTCATGGTTTAGTAAGAAACAAAATTTGGTGGCACTCTCAACAAAATTTGGTGGCACTCTCAACTACTGAGGCGGAATATATTGTCGCAGGTAGTTGTTGTGCACAAGCACTTTGGATGAAACAAACACTTAGAGACTATGGTAATAATCTTGAACAAATTCCTATCAAGTGTGATAATACTAGCACCATAAATCTTTCAAAGAATCCCATTCAACATTCTAGAACCAAGCATATAGAGATTAGGCATCATTTCTTGAGAGATCATTTTCAAAAAGGTGACATTGCATTAGAATTTATCTCTACGGAAAAACAACTTGCCGATATTTTTACAAAACCCCTTTGCGAAGAACAATTTTCAAAAATTTGGCATGAACTTGGGATGATGAAATTTTCGCATTAACATCTCTATTTATGTTATTGAATCTATTAAAATTGTTTGCTTGATGATTATTAATGTTTATTAAGTGTTCGAGCAAGTTAGATATATGTGGTGTTTGATTTATTAATT
Organism: Citrus medica; assembly: GCA_002013955.2. Lineage (NCBI taxonomy): Eukaryota > Viridiplantae > Streptophyta > Magnoliopsida > Sapindales > Rutaceae > Citrus > Citrus medica. Next base: position 943 of record MKYO02030602.1, on the reverse strand, counting down.
TTTGAATGCTTATGTGCTTCACGAATATATGCTTGTTGGATGGATTATTTGTTTGAATTAATCATCTTTTAGATGTTTAAAATCATGATCATGTATTAAATTGGCTCTTGAGATGTTTCGGGATCACAAAATAGTCACAAAATTAATTGAAATAAGCATGTTCCAAGCGGCTAGCCGCTTGGAAACTGTCCCCAACCCAAGAGCAAGCGGCTAGCTGTTGAGTGTTAGAAAATACATATTTATAAAGGAGAAAATCATCATTCTACATTTCATGTCTTACTAACAACCCTTACTTTTATGTATTTAAGCTTCTTGTAATTTAATTACGTGTGTTTTATTTTAATTAAGTATTTTATGTATTTTAGGGGTATCACGGTCATTTCACAATAAACGAGAGATCAGATGGCAAAACGGACATCATTTTTGAACTCAGGACGGTCGAAAACCTTAGGAGGAGCATGAAAAGAAAAACAGTACTGTTCACATATACGGTACTATTCACATGTACGGATACTATCTACGTTACTGTTCACGGCACTGTTTACATAGACGGATCGATGACATGGCATTGACTGATGAGGTGTCACGATCCTATTGGACTAAAATTCTTATGCACTGTTGATCGATGACGTGGCAGCATATCAATGGATCAAAAATCTCATGTACCGTACATGCAACACACAGGATTATTTTCAACCAAACCGCGTCACTGTTCACCCGGGTCAAACCGTATTACTGTTCATCCGCGTGGTCAAACCGTGTACTGTTCACGCAGACTGTTGACTGATGACATGGCGCAATCCTGAGCGTCCAAACTGTTTTTAATCTGATGGCCACGATTTACTCAATGTATCTATAAAAATGGGGCCTCCCCCCCCCTAATTTGATATCCTTGAATCCATTTTTGGACTCCATTTTCTGTAATTCCCTCTCCATCTTGTAT
>MKYO02030591.1:0-103140 GCA_002013955.2 Citrus medica | reverse complement strand
CTTCTTTGAATTTGAATGAGCTTATTTATATCTAGAGCTGAAAATCTAGCCGTTACAAACTGTCGGATAGAAAACGGTTTGCTGTTAACCATAAACGGTTAACCGTTTCGGTTGGTCAAAGTTACCGTTGGGTCAGATTTCAAATAAACGGTTTGGCGTTTGTACTTAACCTTTAGCCGTTAACTACCAGAGACCTGCAAGATGAGCATTTGTTATCCGTTTACGCTAAACGGTTAAGGACTTGCGTGAAGTAACGTTTCTGGATATTATCGGTTAACCGTTTGATATAAACGGTTCGCCGTTTGGCTTCAGTAACCTGCACAACAATTTAGCCTTATCAGTTTTCGTTAATCAATGCCAGAGGAGGACAACCTTCAATTCTGGACGTTATCGGTTAACCGTTTAAAATAAACGGTTCACCGTTAGTTTCCAGTAGCCTTCCCATCTTTGGTGTTTTCCGTTAAACATAAACGGCTAGAACTTAGGCAATATGTTGCTCTCTGGTGCTAATCAGTAACCGTTTAAAATAAAACGGTTTACTGTTAATTTCCAGTAACCTTCCCATCTTTTGTGTTTTTTCGTTTTTCATAAACAGTTAGAGGTTTAGGAAATGTGTTGCTCTCTGCCTTTAATTGGTTAACCGTTTGAAATAAACGGTTCACCGTTTATAACCAGAATTGCAATTTTAAACGAGTTTTTGTAGAGAATCTCTTTCTAATTTGAAAGTCCATCTTTTATGAAGAAATAAGGCAATGAATAAAAGGGCTTTCGTTTATTAAGAAATATCTCCAATATTTTTGTCAAAAACCATATAAAATTTGTTAACATCAAAATCAATATTATTAACATATTTATGTTAACATAAAGTACTCGTATTCAATAAACATGTAAGAAGTTTTTGTTAACATGTATATGTTCATATTATTGATTTTGATGATAACAAACTTTAAATGTTTTTTATTAAAATGTTGGAGCTATTCATTAATAAACGAAAGCCTTATAATCATTCCAATTATATTCATAAAAGTTGGATAACTATTAAACTTGAAATTGGAAAATGAGTCTCTGCAATATCTGGCTAACACTGTGATTCTGGAATTAAACCGTGAACCGTTTATTGAAACGGTTAACCGATTATTGAAACGGTTAACCAATAAAATCCAGAATGGAAAACTGTGTTCATCTTGTTACTGGAAACAAACGGCAAAAGTTTAACTGAAACGGATAAGGCTAATTTGTTCTACGGGTTACTGGAAACAAATGGCGAACCATTTATTACAAACGGCTAACCGATAAATTTCACAGAGGTCATTTCGTGCAAATCTTTAACCGTTTAATGTAAACGGATAACTGAAGTTTATCTTGCAGGTCTCTGGAATTTAACGGCGAAAGGGTAATCCTAAACGGCAAACCGTTTATTTAAAAATTGGCCCAACGGTAACTTTGACCAGCAAAAACGGTTAACCGTTAATGGTTAACGGCAAACCGTTTTTGAGTAGACAGTTTATAACAGCTAGTTTTTCAGCTCCAACTATAAATAAACTCATTAAAATTCAAAAAAAGTTGATCACAACACGACCATTGAGCTAATATTCGAGAATACAATCTTCATAGAGCTTTAAACACATTCTTACACATTGGGCATTGATTTGTAATCTTAAATATTGTGTGAGAGAAAAATAATTTGTAATCGTTTATTTTGAGTGATTGTAAGTGTTGGGATACACTTGGGTTAAGAGATTGGGGATAATCTCTTGTTGTGAAGGTCCATTGACACCTTGGAAGTCAATTGTAAGCATTTGAAGCCTTGGAGGCTTGCTTAGTGAAATCCTCAAGTCCGGTGAGCTTGGAGACGTGGACGTAGGCGGGGATTGCCGAACCACGTAAAAATTATTGTGTTTGTTTTCTCTTCCCTTAATCTTTTTATTGTGCTTGATTGATTTATTTGTTATTGCTTTAAATCCATCTTAGATTTGCATTGAGTTTTGTTTTAAAATTGAATAATTTTTAATATCCCAATTCACCCCCCCTCTTGGGTTGTATAACTAGAATTTCAGTTTTTTTTATGCAATTGGTGAGAGAGTTAATTCTCTTTAGTTCTTTACGAACTCTTTGAACTTATCGGATTTTCGTGGCGTTCAAACTCTTGCCTAATCAATCAGACCATCCATCGCTGGTTGTGGCAAGCATTGGGTCGAGGTTCCATTCCATTCCTAGTTTAGATTCGATCTTGAGAACTAAATTGATTAGGGTCGCGTCAGTTCTTGACGGGGTTCGTATCAACCCCAAATGAAAGGGTTTTTTTTTTCTTCTAGTTAATTTTTTCTTTTGTCAATAATTTTGAGTACAATTTGAATGTATAAAAAAAAATCAATCGGCATATTGTTTATGTGTCCATTTGTTGCATATATCAATTGAACTATAATAATAGATTTGTTGCTGTCAAATTAATTTTTTAGGTTTTTATTTTTTATTTTTTTAGTTTTTATTGAAATTTTTTTCTTTTGTCAATTTTTGGGTATGATTTCAATGTAAGTGTCCTATCTCAAAATGGCAACAGTTGAGTTTGCTTAAGATATGTCATGTACAGTAATTATTAATTATTATGTTAAATTTGTTTTTATTTTATCATATGGCAAAAATTAAAACTTTTTTTTATTGGTAAAAAATTAATGCCCATCACATTTGTTGAACTGGGTTTTGTTTCTTTTGTTGGTATCTGTTAGATGAAATTATGAATGGTCATTTTTTACATGAAATAACCTAAGCCCATTTTTTATAAGAATGGTTTAGATACTTAGAATTTTAAGTGTCTAAATGCAAGATACGACAAAGCACCAAAATTGTGATTCAATAAGGTTCATTCTAAGAACAACCTAGATCTTTTCTTTATAAAGAATAACCTATGTTCTTTACTTATAAAGAACGACTTCAGTCCTTATTTTACAAAAAAAGACCTAGGTTCACTTTTTGTACTTTTTGTAAAGAATAATCTGGGCTCATTCTTTACAAAGAATGACTTAGGCACTTAGAAAATAATCATAAGTAAAATATCCAAGGGTGAGTCTTTGACAAAGCGCTAAAGGAGTGATTATTCAAAAACAACCTACGTCCATTTTTTACAAATAACAACATAGGTGCATTCTTTATAAAGAATGACCTAAGCACTCTAGGTATTTAGAAAGTATTTCTAAGTAGAATGTGTTAACATACATATTTCTATAATATTGATTTTGATGATAACAAATTAGGTTAAAAATATTGGAGTTATTAAAATTGGTTAAGTTCTTAATGTATTATGATGTTTTGGGGCATGTTTTAAGAATCTGAACAAAAATGGTAACCATTTATAAAGATAACACTAAGTTTTGATTCTGGAAGATAACAGTGAACTGTTTATTAAAACTTGCCATGATTTACTCATTGTATCCGCAAATAAGGGGCTCTCTCTTCCCCTAATTTGATAGCACTGAATCCAATTTTGAGCTCCATTTTCTGTAATTCTCTCTCCATCTTATATTTTCTATGTATTTTAATAAAATTATCATTTTACCCTTAGTTCAATCATCATTGGCTAATTTAATTTCAACCTTGGGTTGAGGGTGAAGTCTCAACATGATCTATGGACTTAATTTGGTAATTTTATTTTTTCCCCTCTGTTTTATGTGGTTGTTTTGACTCATTGTCGACAGGCAGTGTATTTTGTCCAGATTTCGCGCAGTATGCCGGTTCCCTGCTGAAAAATCGTTACTGTCTGGCACAATGAGCACTTTACATTGTATTTATTAGAAAGATAATCCTCTTTAGTAATTGTGGGTCGTCTTGACTCAATATTGTCATAGAGTGCATCTAAGTTATTTAACGAATGGTCTTTCCACGTTGTCGACAAAAGGATTATTATTGTCTAGCACAATGTGTACTTGACACCACACTTAGTGGAAGATCATTACCCTCTGGCACACTGAGCACTTGATACCATATTTATTAGAGTGAGACTTATAAGGAGTGGAAATACAGAGACTCAATTGTTTTATTAGAATTACTTTCATCCTTAATTTATTCCCATTATTTTTATTTTCAGTATTGCTCAAAAATCATCTCCAGTCAATTCACATATACACTTAGAAAATTTACTAGATTCGTGCGCTTGCGAGTACAATAAAATTTGCACAATAACAAACTCTAGGTAACCTGCATATACTACAATACCTAAAAATATTAGTAATATTTTGATTGCATTGTTGTGATTATTGATTTATTTTTGTATTTAATTGCTAATTTTTTTTATTTTACTTCGTCATTATTATTGCTTTTGCTATTTTTCTACCGTTAATATTAGTATTAATATTAACATAATACTAGTACTTGGACTTCTTTGTTATTAGGCCAAGTTTAAGCCCAAGCTCATTTTAGTCCTTCTTGCTCGGCCATTGAAGAGATTTGAGAGGTGGACAAAGATTTTTTGGTGGTTTATATCATTGGAGTGTAAAAATTGTTGGATAATTGTGGAGGTGATTAAGGTATGCATATTTTTAATGTTTAAGTACTCTATTTCTTGTATAATCTTAGCACTATTAGGTTTATCTCTATGATTAAGTTTTGGGGGTTATGATTCTTGAGGTCATTGCATGATTTCATAGCTATTATGTATTGCGGAATTATTTATTAAATGATAACCATGAGAATTAAGGAAATATTGTATTGGATTTTTACAACTATGACTCACTCCAAAAATTATTTAAAATTTTATATTTTGAGATAAGAAAATTTGTTCATATCTACTGAAAATAGAGATCCTAAAGGTTACATAGAATTTTCTTTCATTAAAAAATGCCTTGTATTTTACTTTTAACAAATTTTCAAATGATGTCGTCTGATTATGAAAAATTGACATTTTTGCAGTGCTGTAAGACTGAAAAGAATATTTAGACTGATCAAACCTTCTTAAATCTACTCTTTCTCAAAAAAGCATTATGCATTGGAGCTCTATAGTATAGCTACTCTGGTTCTAAATCCTTACCCAGATACATGATTGAAAGAATCACTACTTAGAGAGGGGGTGGTCAGCTTCATGAATTCAAGTAAAAGTGGAGCCAAAGTTTGTACTTTCAAGAATTAGTACATTCTGAATCAACTAAGTGATGGTAACATAGACAAGTATATGAGATTTAATAGAATGTATGTTCTAATTCCTTGTATTTTAATTTTTGTGAATTAATAATTAATGGATACTTAATTAAGGATTCTAGATTTTAGGACATACTATTAGGACATAATAGTCTTTAAATAAAATTATTTTCAGTAGATTTTGAATGAATTTGGCTTTGAAATTTTTAGTACCTATATATTAATGTGTCTATTTAAGTTCAACAAAATTTCACAACTTTTGAATTAGAATTTTATTTTATAAAAATTGGAGATTGAGAACTGGTCATTATATTTTAAAATTGTAAAATGAAACCTTCTAACTCATAAAGTTGTAGTAAATAATTTCTTGAGGTGAATAGATTATTACTACCTTCTAGTATGATGTTCATGGGAGCTCAATCTTTAATGTTAGGTTACGGTGGTTAGATTACGATCAAGGTTAAACTTGTCTTTGTGATCACGAGAGGTAAGTAAACTAGACTTTAAACAGGGATCACAACGAACATATACATTTGTGTGGATTTTGATATGTGCATTATGGATGTTTTTGACGAGTATTAAAAAATTTGCTTGAAATATGCATTGCAATAACCATGAACATGAGATGTCTCTTAGAAGTGTTTATGTGAAAGAATTATGTTAATCAATTGTATTTGAAATTTACGATTTATATATATTTGAAATTGCTATTATGTTGAGTTTAATGAGAGTTTGCATTGGTAGCCACCTCTTGAAGTTGAATGGGTGCCACTTCTTTAGACTATACAAGGGCGACCTTTAGGGGGCCAATATGCTGCAAAGTGCCACGCGTAGCTCTAGGTACTACATTTAGGTTATGTATTTTTCTAAAAGTGACAAGTGAAGTTGTTACTTGCTTAGTAGGCACTTACATGTTTGTGTGGAGCCTTTTCATATGTGTGACTTTTCCTTCGGGTTTGGAATATGTGATATGTATGGCAAATTGCCGACCGGTGACTTAGGCTCATTTTATGAAATGCGATATACAAAGTCCTACTAAGTGTGGGTGTTCCCTAAAGTAAGATTGAGTCTTTATTAGTGATTTAGGGAATGTGAAACCTATGAATAAAAGTAAGCTTGTACTCATGATATTTCATGCACATACATTGTATATATTATGTATTTAGTTTTGCTATATGAAAACCTGGTTTGCTCACTGAGTTTTTATACTCACTACAGTTTATTGTGGTTCCTAGATGATTAACGGATCTAGCATCACACTCATTGATTCCCTTAGTCCTAGAAGATTTTTTGTTATGTCTAACTAGATTATGAGACTTTCTGGGACGTATTAAGTGTAATATACATTTTATTTTTGGGATTTATTTGTTGAGCTCTAACTTTTAAGAATTTCATAAATGTTTAGGTGCTCTCATTATCAATATGTTTTTCGCTCTTTAAGATATTGATTGATAGAAAAATCACGCTTAGATCTTTTCAGGTTTGGGGACGACTGTTATGGTATCAAAGCGTAGTTTAGGATTCTATAGACTTTTAGTAGAAATTGTCAAGTGAACTAAGTAGAATGCTAGATCCATAGGTATTAAGTTATATATATTTTGTTTTTTTTATCCCTTATGTGGCCTTTCTTGGCATTAAAAGGATTAAAAAGGAAAAAGACAGCCTGAGCTCCGAGACATGCTCGCATTGTGACCTTAAGATAGGGATGCTCAGGGGGATGCTAAGCTGTAATACAAAATTTTGTATAGGCTATTACAAATGCAATACAACAACAACCACCCTGAATAGCCAATGGTTTGTAAGTTGTAGAGCAATTCAAAAAACTTCAATCAACCGTCATCTTTTGAAGGTTCAATGGATCTATTACTTGTTGAGGAATGGATTCATGAACTGGAGAAATTTTTTTAGTTAAATGGTTGTGAAGACAACCACAAGGTTCTTTTTGCCACTTATATACTTAAAGGCAATGCTAGTCATTAGTGGGAAATGACTAATAGGGCTTAGAATAAAAATGGTGGGAATGGTGTTATTTGCGACTGATTTAAAGAGTTATTTGATGATAAGTATTTCTTCGCATTTCTTCGTATCTTTGAGGATAGACAAGGAGGTGGAATTTCTGCAACTCACCTAAGGCTCTATATCTCTTGTAGAATATTAGTGGAAGTTTGAAGAATTGCTAAGGTTTGCTCCCTATTTGATTAATACTAAAGGGCGTAAGCCATTATTCTTTAAAAGAGGACTTCAACCAAATTTGAAGAGGATTATTTCTATGTTTGAATTGAAGATTGTAGTTCTACAAAAAGCCGAGCTTTATGGAAAGGATGAAGTAGTGGCAATTGCACCTAAGTTAAAGAGAGTTATTCAAAATTCTTCTGGGAAGAAACTATGGGGAAAGAACCATCCAAAAAAGCATAACAACTGGAAGGGAAAGAAATGGAAAAGAGATGAACATCCAAATAAGAAAGATTTTCCACTTTATGAAACTTGTGGAAAACATCATGGAAGGACAAACTATAAAAAGATTGGTGCTTGCTTCAAGTGCAGGAAATCTAGCCATTTTATTCAAAATTGTCAAGAAATGAAAGGCAACCAAAGAGTACCTAAAAAAGATCAATAAGCTTGAACAAGGGTGTTTGCTCTCACAAGACAAGAGGCGAAAGCTTTTCCTTTTGCGGTGACAGGTACAATTCTTATATTTGGAAAGGCTGCTTTAGCACTATGTAACTCGGGTGCTACACATTCTTTTGTGTGATTTGCATTTACTAGTGAATTGGGAGTTACACCTGCTGGATTAGATTTTAAGATGTGTGTAAAGATTGCTCTAAGAGGTTTGTTGTGTACTAACAATGTTTTAAGATCATGTAAGATTGAGATGAACGTTACAGTATTGAGGCTAATTTGATAATCTTAAGAATGTATGATTTTGTTATACTTGGCATGGATTGACTATCCATTCACCATGCTAGCGTTATGTGTTTTGAGAAAAAGAGCCTAAGTTTAGTTTTGTTGGTTCCAAATAAAACCCATTCCAAACTATGATTTCAACCTGACAAGCTTGGAAAAGTTTAAGGAAGGTTGCTAGTGTTTCTTAGATATTGTCACAGACATTGCGAATGAAAAAGTGGCTATTCAAGATGTTCCTATTGTAAAAGAGTTTTCGGATATCTTTCCTGAAGAATTTCCTAGACTTCCTTCGAATCACGAGGTTGAGTTCAATATTGATTTTTTATTGGGAACTTCTCCTATATCGAAAGAACCTTATCGAGTTAACAGAGCTTAAAGGCTTAAGAAGCAGTTTATTTGCCCAAGTGTTTTACCTTGAGGTGCTCCCATTTTATTTGTTAAGAAAAAGGATGGTACGGTGAGCTCTGCATTAACTATCAAGAGTTAAATTAGGTGACAATGAAGAACAAGTATCTGCTTCCAAAGATTGAAGATTTGTTTTGATCAATTACAAGGAGCATGTGTTTCTCAAAGATATTGCAAAGACTGCTTTTCGTACATGTTACGGGCATTATGATCATATAGTGATGCCATTTAGGTTGACAAATGCACCTGCTACTTTTATGGATCTTATGAACTATGTATTCAAAGATTTCTTGGACAAATTTATGAATATGTTTATAGATGACAATTCAGTACACTCTAAGAGTAAAGAAGAGCATGAAGAGCATTTGAGGAAGGTTTTGCAAGTTCTAAAAAAAGTAACTTTATGTAAAATTCAAAAAATGTGAATTTTGGTTGGACTAAATTTCATTCTTGGGACATGTTGTCTCTTTAGAAGGAATCTTAGTAGATCCAACCAAGATTGAAGTAATGGTGAGTTGGTCTAGGCTAGTTAATGTTAAAGAAGTTTATAGTCTTCCTGGTTTGGCTGGTACTATAGAAAATTTGTCGCGAGATTTTCCAAGTTAGCTTCGCCCCTAATACAGCTAACCCAGAAGAATGTCAAGTTTTAATGGTTAGAATAGTGTGAACTGAGTTTCACATATAGTTATTACTCCAATACTAGCAATTCCTTTTGGATCTAGTGGATTTGTGATTTATAGTCAAAGACTCGGTTGTCTTTTGATGCAAAAAAGGAAGGTGATAGCTTATGCCTCACAACAGCTAAAGACTTATAAGCAGAATTACCCTATCATGATTTAGAATTAGAAGCAGTAGTTTTTGGTCTTATAATTTGAAGGCACTATCTTCATGGCAAAATGTGTGAAATATAGGGGTGGGCATCAGATCGGATTTGGATCAATCCGATCGGATTTAATTCGGATCAGTTTGAATTCTGATCAATCCAATCAATTCGATCGGATTGCACTTTACAACTAAAAAAAATTAATTGAACTATAAATAAAAAAACTAAATCCCTAAAATCCCAAATTATAAAGGATGAAAGAAGCACTTGCAACCGCATGAACCCAGCCAAAGAATCGAAGAAGCACTTGTAGGCTCCAGCTGCACGAACCCATCCAAAGAATTGGAGAAGCACTTGCAGGCTGCAACCTCATGAACCCAGCCAACGAATTGGAGAAGAACTTGCAGCCGCACGAACCCAGCCAAAGAATTGGAGAAGCACTTGCAGGCTGCAGCCTCACGAACCCAGCCAACGAATTGGAGAAGAACTTACAGCCGCACGAACCCAGCCAAAGAATTAGAGAAGCCGCACAAACCTAGCTGATCTCTTTGAGTCTCAAGTAGTCGACGCCTTAGCTGCACATTGACGAAGTCAACCGCTGAGCCCGTGAGCTGCACATTGACGAAGTCAACCGCTGAGCCCGTGAGCTGCACGTTGCTACGCTTCCAGCTGAAGCCGCAACCACAAGTTGATGTCCCAAACCTAGCCGCTGCATCTATTTGATTATTGCAATGGTTTCCAACAGAGTTGATCTATCAAAGCTTGTGAGTTGCATAGGAATAAGATTAGATACTTTGATTTTTAAAAAATTGCAGAGATCTCAGTCTTTTGTGTTTTCAATTTTTGTGTTTCTTTTCTCTATTTGTTGGCTCGCTGCTTTTTTTTCTTGTTTGCGTGATTTCAATTTTGCCTTGCAACTTGAAAATGACTTGGATTCATTTGATTTATTTGAACAAAGACAAATCCAATTTCAATATGATATTACCGATGCGAGAATCCGAATTAATCTAAATTATCCATTCGATCCGAATCCGATCCGAATATAATATTCAGATCGGTTTTAAATTCAGATTATAATCGGATGATTTTTTCACCAATTCGAACAATTTGAGATCCGATCGGATTGATCCGAATCCGATCCGAATATGAATTTGCCCACCCTAGTGAAATATACATAGATCATAAAAGCCTTAAGTACTTTTTACATAAAGGAGCTAAATATGAGGCAAAAGCGGTGGCTGAGTTGGTCATAGATTATGATTATGTGATAAACTATCATCTAGGGAAAGCTAATGTTGTTATAAATGCTTTGAGCAGTAAATCTTGGGGACATGTGGCTGCATTTGTTATCTCTTAGAGGAAAATTTTGTCTGATTTACAAAATCGTGGCATTGAAGTCATTGAAGGTAATAATAAAGCATACATAGCCACTTTATTCGTGCAATTAAAAGAATCAAAGAGGGACAAAGTAGTGAGTTATTCTTGAAGAAGATCATGAAGTAAATTTCTATGGGAAAAAGGCCAGGCACTATAGTGTCTAATGATTGAGCGTTATGATTTGAGGGAAGACTTTGTGTGCCAAACATTCATGGGTTCAACTGAAGCTCATGGTTCTCCCTATTATGCTCATCTGGGGAATAAAAAACTGTACCGTGATCTTCGAGCTATCTATTGATGGGATAATATTAAGAGGGATATTGCCAAATATGTCGAAGAATGCTTGACATGTTAGTAAGTCAAGACTGAGCATTAAAGACTGTTTTGACTGTTACAGCCCTTAATGGTGCCCGATGGATGTGGGAACACTTAGGCATGGATCTTGTTTCTAGATTGCCAGAAACAAACGTTATACACCATTTTATTCTTTGAGCAAGACTTATTCTATGGGTAAGTTTGCAGAATTGTATGTCAATGAGATTTTAAGGCTTCATGGAGTGCCCATTTCTATTGTTTCAGATATAGAGCTGTAATTCACCTCAACATTTTGGACTAGTTTGCACAAGGCTATGGGCACTAAGTTGAATTTTAGCACTGGTTTTCACCTAGAAACCGATGGACAATCTGAGAAGACCATTCAAATTATCGAGGATCTATGAGGGTTTGTTTGTTGGATTTTAAACTTGCTATTAGTAGAGTTTGCTTACAATAACAATTTTAAATCTTCCATTGGAATGGCTCCTTATGAGGCACTTTATAGAAGAAAATGTAGATCTCTGATTCATTGGGATGAGGTTGGAGAAAGAAAAGATGATCTCTAACCTTCTCAATGGCTCCTTGTGAAGCCATTGAGAAGATTAGAAAAAGTAACTCAATGTAGGAAATGAGCTATGTTGATAATAAGAAGAGGAACTTGGAGTTTGAAGTGGACAATAACATGTTTCTCAAAGTAGCCCTGATGAAGGGAGAAAGAAAGGAAAGTTAAACCCAAAGTTTATTGGCCCTTTTGAGATTTTTGAAAGGGTAGATATGTGGGTTATAGACTTTTTCGTACTCCATCATTATTCGGAGTTCAACTCAGAGATGACCTCACTTATGAGGAGATGCCTATTCAAGGCTTAGATCGAAAAGAATAAACCTTGCATGCTAAGAAAATAGTCTTGGTGAAAATTCTATGGCAAAATCACTCAAAGCAAGAGGCAATGTGGGAAGGAGAAGAAAAAATGTGCACAAAATACCCCCAATTGTTTGAGTAATGAATTATTGAATTTTGAGGACAAAATTCATGTAAGGGGAAGAGGGTTGTAATACCCGAAAATTAAGTAATTATTATAATATTTTTATTGCATTGTTATGATTATAAATTTATTTATGTATTTGATTGTTAAATTTTTCTTTATTTTTTATTAAGTCATTATTATTGCTATTATTATTATTTTACTATTAATATTAGTATTAGTATTAACATAAAATTAGTATTCGGACTTATTTGTTATTGAGCCAAGTTTTAGCTCAAGCCCATTTTCGTCATTTTATCCAAATCATTACTAGGAAAAAATTGGAAAAACTAGCTATAAATAGATAGCTCTAGGAGAGAAAATGAGAGCGAGCCTCTTCTCTTCCTTCTTCGTCGGCCATTGAAGAAGTTTGAGAGGTGAATAAAGATTTTTGGGTGGCTTATATCATTGGAGTGTAAAAATTGTTGGATAATTGTGGAGATGATTAAGGTATTTAAGTACTTTATTTCTTGTATAATCTTATATCTATTGGGTTTTATCTCTATGATTATGTGTTGGGAGTTATAATTCTTGATGTTATTGCATGATTTTCATGGGTATTATGTGCTGGGGAATTATTGATTAAATGACAACCTTGAGGATTAAGGAAATATTGTGCTGGATTTTTATGACCGTGACTCACTGCGAAAATTATTTAAAATTATGCATTTTAAGTTAAGAAAATTTGTTCATATCCGCTGAAGTAGACATCTTGGGCGTTACTTTGTTTCATTCAAAAATGAAATTTTGAATGAGGCCTATGATTCTGGAAAATTAACATCTTTGTGTGCTGTAAGATTGAAAAAAATATTTAGATTGACCAAATCGTCTCAAAAATTTATGAAACTTTTCAGATCTAGTTTATAATATTTAAAATTAGGGTCCTAATTCCTTTTATTTAAATTTGTGTTAATTGATAATTAAAAGATACTCAATTTGGGATTCTGGATTCAGGACATAATAGTCTTCAAATAAAATTTATTTTCAACAGATTTTGAATGAATTTGGCTTTGAAATTTTTTTGTATCTATATATTAATGTGTTTATTTAAGCCCTAGAAAACTTAATAATTTTTAATTCGTATGTGATTTTATAAAAATTGGAGATTGACAACTTGCCATTATGTTTCTACATTGTGAGAGTGAAACCTTTTAACTCATAAAGTCGTAGGAAATAGTTTCTAGAGATGAGTAGATTATTACTACACTCTTATATAAGTATGATGTTCATGGGAGCTGATGAGAACCATCAAGGGAATACCATGAAAGCTTCAAGTGATCATTTGCATATTTATGGAGGCCCAATAAAATCATTTGCATACAAGAACTAGAGTAAAAAAGATGCAAGCTGCACTAAATGGATTAATTGAGAAAATATGGATTCAAAATACAATTCAAGATGCAAGACATCATGAATTGAGCTTGGAGAGAAGACAAAGCATTGTGGGAATTATTCAAGTTATTGGGCAGCCAAATACACAATTTGGATCAAATGCAGAAAGGGCAAATTCGGAATAAATCTGGTATTGTGGGCAAAATTAATGTGTAAACTATATACCGTTGGAAAGATAATTAAGTTAGCTTTCCAATACATTTTACAGAGCTGGATTTGGAGTTCTCTAGAAGGAGTTATGATCAATTTATTACAGCTTGTTCAAGTTTGGGAATTCAAACGACTCCTTTGATTATTCAACTTCATTTATTTGTTTTGTGTCAAGTTTATCAATGTGTTAGGCAAGTCTACCATTGATGATGGTGAGCTAGCATTATGTTTGTCAATATTAACATAAATAATGGTGGGTTGGTGAAGGCTTTTAAAGCATCCTTTGACAAACTTATACTTGTAGGGTTGTTCCAATGTTTCCATTTGTATTTTTAGGATCTTGAGTTTCTTTTAGTCTATTTAAACTCAGCAACCTTACTATATATGACAATTAAGAGATTAATGTTATTTGAATTTGAAAGATTATTCTGTCTTTGGTTCTTTTGAGAACTAGTGAACTTATCAAGAATTTTCATTTTTGTGGCATTCCTGAACCGAATCCCACAATGAAACTTTGAAACCCACACTTAATTTGTAATTTCAACTTCTCAAGAAAGTTCTAAACAGATTTATGACAAACAAAACCTTGACTCAATGCTTAAGAAAACATGAACCAAAGGTATAGAGAATGATATTGATGCTACACTCAAGAAATAGATGAGAAGGTGAGTGACAAGTCTAAATTTAGAATGCCACAATAGTGCAAATTCTTGATAAGTTCACTGGTTCTCAAAAGAACCAAAGAAAGAATAATCTTTCAAATTCATAGCAAGGTTGCTGAATTTAAATAGACTAAAAGAAACCCAAAATCCTAAAAATATAAATGGAAACATTAGAACAACCCTCTAAGTAGGTTTGTCAAAGGATGTTTCAAAAGTCTTCACCTATCCACCATAATTAATGCTATCTTTGACAAACTTAATGCTAACCTACTATAATTAATGCTATCATTGACAAACTTAGTGTTAGCCCACCATCATTGATGGTAGACTTACCTTACATATTGACAAACTTGAAACAAAACAAAGGAGTCGTTGAAAATCCCAAGTCTGAATAAGCTGTAATGAATTGGTCATAACGCCTTCTAGAGAACTCCAAATCCAGGTTTGTAAAATTTATTAGAAAGCTAACTTAATTATCTTTCCAACGGTATATAGCTTGCACATTACTTCTGGCTCAATCAATACAATTCTTATTCCGAATTTGACCTTTCTGCATTTGATACAAATTGTGTATTTGGCTGCCCAATAACTTGAATAATGCCCACAATGCCTTGTCTTCTCTTCAAGCCCAATTCATGATGTCTTGAATCTTGAATTGCATTTCAATTCATATTTTCTCAATTAATCAATTTAAAGCAGCTTGCATCTTTTTGGCTCTTGCACTTGTAATTGGGCCTCCGTGAATGTGCAAAGGATTACTTGAAGTTTTAATGGTATTCCCTTGATGGTTCTCATCATTCCCCCTCTCCTCAAAAGGATTTGTCCTCGAATCTTTACCTACATCGAAAGGAGAAAGATCAGAAACATTAAAAGTAGCATTGACATTATACTCACCAGGAAGATCCAATTTGTAGGCATTGTCATTGATCCGTGCAACCACTTGAAATTGACCATCTCCCCTTGGAATTAACTTGGAACGCCTTTGTGCTGGGAACCTCTCCTTTCTCATATGCACCCAAACCCAATCTCCAGGCTGAAAAACCACTTGCTTACGTCCTTTGTTGGCTTGAGTAGCATACTGTTCAGTTATCTTTTCTATGTGCTGATGTGTTCTCTCATGTAATTGCTTGACAAATTTAGATTTCTTTTTACCATCCATAGGTGAAGGTAATAAATCCAAAGGAGTTAATGGATTAAAACCATATACAATCTCAAATGGTGAAAATTTAGTAGCTACATGTGGCAAACTTCATGTTGAGGTGGTATCATTATTAATTTGAATAATCTATTTGAGCTCCTAGAAGAGGATTCAGCAACCATGGAAACAAATACATCTTCAACTTTATGTCCTTCATCATCTTCATTCGATATCTCTCTTTCTTCTACTCTATCTCTTCCCAAATCATGCTCCAAACACATAGCTTCTAAAATTGAGAATCTTATGGAATATTCTTATATTCCAGAATCTGCCCAAATCAATGAATCCCAGTTTTCCATCATGAGTCCTTATAATCTCTACAAACAGAAAACTTATTTCATTAGAAGTATTCGAACCCTCATCTCCACTACAAGGCCACTCCCAAAAGAATATATCCAGTCTTCTAGACTGGATCAGTGTGTTCTCCAAGCCTCACACAGTGAACAATATGTTACTATAGAAATCCCCTCAGATCTCGTCGCCCACTAGAAACGAGAAGGGTACACGCACCTCCATCTTGGAGGTGTACGCTTAATCCTCACTCTTCATGGTCGCAAAGGCTTACCTGTTATAGTTAGAATTGCTCTCCTAGACACCAGGTTCAAGGAGTACCAACATGCTGTCATAGGAACTGTTCTGACAACCCTTCATGCTGGCAGTGTCTTATTAACCTTTTACCCCAATTTCAACCTCTCTCTTGAGGATCCCAATCTTCCAACAACCCTAAAAGTCCAAATCTAGCTCCAAAGAGTAGAACAAACACCCACATCCAAGATTGCAACTCTCCATCACCAAATAGTGTATTGATTACAAAATCATGCACTAGATCTTCCCACATCATACACAACTTCGGATGCCTTGATGATATTGGCGGACACAGACACAATTCCAACCATCATCCAAATCCCCAAATAAATCCAGAAACAAGAATTGCTTCAACTCATGCCTCTTGAATGGCTAACCAACTATGAGCACTTTCACCAAAATTCTGAACCAGTTTAAACCACAGAAGCTACATTTGACAGACGACCAAATGGTCAAGTCAAGCTGTCTTTTCAAAATCCTGACTTCAAGCCTGTCTCAGACAGCTCCCAGCCTTCTTACACTGCTATGATTACAGCAGTATACACTAGCCAAGAGAAGAACCTTCCTATTCATGGGTTCTCATAAGAAGGATATCCAGTCTATCCTGATAAAATCAATGGTCATTTTCTATGGGATGTTCCTGAAGCCCATATGTGCAATCTGGGTTGTCCTTACTTGGATGATACAGATATTGATGACGAATTGGAAGTTATGAGGAGAAAGAAAAAGAAAAAGAAAAAGAAACGATCTTCTTATACACTATCATCTTGCAAATCTTTTTCTCCACATCCACCACCAGATCCCAAACCGTCTGTCCAACTAATCAGATCTTGCCTTATGTTTTCAAGCCACTCCTATGAAGACTCTTTTCCTCCGCTTGAAAAACAGACAGACACACAAACCCGAGTTACATCCAAACCTTTTGTCCAATCTCCCATTACGGCCTCTGGGCAACCCGAGGAACCAAGACAGTATGAAGCTGTTCTCAACTGGCAAACCAAAAATGCCAGTGCTCAGAATCAAACTCTTCAACAACTCATTAAGAAAATTGACCATGTTGCCACCCAAGTCTCCCAGACAGAAACTAAAGTTGATTCAATCAGCAGTCGCTTAGATAAGAGGTATATCCATCTTCAAGATCAGATTTCTAAACTAGACACCGATCTCAGACGAATGATCAACAATCATATTTGGGGCCTAGAGTTTAATAAAAAAGAAGCTGAGATCAGAAAACTCAAAGCTGAATTGTCCAGGATTGATGCTGAAAAAACTAGACCTTCATTTTTTACTCAACCACAACCTACACCAGTATCTCCTCCAGTCTTTGACACCTATGCCTCTTTCTACACACCATCCCGACTTCAACAACCTGTTCATAACCAGTTCTTCGGTTTCACTGATCTCCAACCAACTCCTCCACTATCTTTACCCAAAAAATCACGATCTAAAGTCAAAATCTTCGAACCACGTCCAAAGGCCACTTCCTCCTCCTCTACCTCTACAGTCCCTCCCGAAGAACCACCACAAGACATTCCCGAACCTCTTAAAAAAGATAAAAGCCCAATGGACCAATATAATTATCATACTGTCCAGACCCACTCCTCCGATTCCTCTGACTCTTCTGGGCCAACTATCTCATCCTCGTCTTCATCCTATGCCACATCACCAGCCTCCACTGACTCGGAGTCTGAATATGCTGACATTACAGGCATTTTAATGGCCACTGAAATGGCAGAACCAAGTGCCTCTTCTCCAACTCCTATTGTTGAAGACAATCCCTTTGACCAAGCTTCTCAAACAGACCAAGCTTCTCAAACAGACCCAGTGCCACCACCAATTTATGATCACTCTACAAAACCATTTTCAGCATCTTGGTTTACATTTGATGACATTCCCCGTCACAAATGGGCTGCTCGACTTCAAGAATTTGTTGCTTGGATTGATCTTCAAGGTACCAAGCCTAATGCTCAACCTCAAGCCGTTCTTAGAGAATTTATGGCCTGTTCCACGGGCTCTTTACGAGACTAGCTAGAAAGCTTAGGCGAATATCGACAGCTCCAATTCATGGAATCTACGATTGGTACAACCCTCAATATCATTCATGAGCAATTCCTCGGTGAAAAAACTGCTTCCACTGAAACGGACCGAAAAGAATACCATTAGATGAAATGCTGTTATCTTAAAAGACATCTTCTAGATGCTTATTACAAAAGAATGAGTATTCTATTCTACAAGCTGAATGGGATCAATGAGCCATCTCTTAAACACGTTTTCATCGCTTCTCTCCCTAATGAGTTACAACCTGATCTTCAAAGAAAACTCACAGCCACAAATCTGAGCATCGCTGATATCTCTCTGGGCAAGATTTTTCAAATGACCATGTTATCTCTTGATAAGATCTGTGAATAGAAAGAATTCTTCAAATATCTCATGGAAGACAAAAAACCCTTCTCTGAAGCTTGTAAAAAACCTCATCTCACTATGGAATGTAAAGATGCAAAGAAGTGCGTTTGTTCGACTAAAAAGAAAAGACATTTCCAGAAGCACTTCCACAAGAAATCATCCTCCAAAAAACCTCTTCGGTATTTCAGAAAGAAAGATGTTTCTCAGTACCGAAAGAAAAAATCCAACTGTTGTTTCCTCTACAAAAAACGTGGTCATTTTGCCTACAATTGTCCTCACAAATCGGCCAAAGCTGTTCATCTTATCCAACATCTTCAACATTCTTCCCTATTATCTGAGAATGAGGATGTCGAATCAAATTTTTCCGAACAGTCAGCCCAAGATGACCAGACTGCTTTCTTTATCACAGATTCCTCTGATTCTGATGATATTTAAGTTATTTCTACAGTTCAAATTGTCAACCATGTTTCCACCATTCCTAGACCTTCCCTCAAGATGTCCATCATTCCTTCTAAATTCCATAAACATGTTCCTGTTATTGGGTTTATTGACACTGGTGCAGACACCAGTATGATTGATCCCTCTGTTCTTCCATCAGACTATTGGGAACACCATTCTTCAAGCAACCTCTGCTGAGCAATATNTTGGTATTCAATTTTTTCCGAATTGTATAATTTGGAAAAAGATTGTAGCCTCCAAACTTCCAGATAAAGATTTACTCATAGGTTTTGACATTCTTCATTTGGTTAAAAACCTCTTCCTCACCAGTTCTGGAGTTCGCTACAAACAGATGTTCTTGCCTTATATAGATACATTACGTCTGTACACACTTTCTGAAACACCATCTTCATACAGTCAAATCTCCCAAAAGTTCTTAGAGTTTTGTCCAGAAAACCATTCACAGTTCCATCATCCTTCGCCTCTTTAGAAAAATGAACAATTTTTCATTCACTTTCCTTTCAAACTCAATGAAGACATAAACCCCACCAAAGCATCATACCCGGGTATGTCTCATTCAGACCTCCTGCTTGCTAAGGAAGAATGTTCTTAGTTACTTCAACAAAGTCTTATTGAGTCTACTAATTCAGATTGGGCTTGTTAAGCCTTTTATATTGAAAAACGATCTGAACTAGTTCGTGGGAAAAATAGATTAGTTATTGACTACTAGCCACTTAATTCTTTTCTTAAAGATGATAAGTTTCCCCTTCCAAAAATTCAGACCCTATTTGTCCATTTTCTAGGGGCTCGTATCTTCTCTAAGTTCGATTTAAAAGCTGATTTTTGACAACTTGGTATTTCACCAGTTGACCGTCACAAAACTGCCTTCTGCATCCCTGATACTCATTATCAATGGACTGTTATGCCTTTTGGTCTTAAGGTCGCTCCCTCCTTATTTCAAAAAGCCATGACAAAAATCTTTAGTCCTATTCTTCATCATGCATTGGTCTACATTGATGATATTTTGTTGTTTTCCTCTGACCATGAGAGCCACCAGAAGCTCCTTTTGGATTTCTTTCACATTGTGCAGGCGCATGGCATCATGCTTTCCGAAAAGAAAAGCAGCTTAGGAAAAGAACCAATCGACTTTTTTGGCATGGTAATTAAAGACGGCCAATATCAGCCTGGTCCACACATTGCACTCAAATTGCTAAAGTTTCCAGACACACAACTCAACAGAAAGTAGATACAGCAATTCCTCAGGATTGTCAATTATGTCCGTGATTTTATCCCAAAAGTTGCAATCCACACCAGCCAGCTGTCCCGCATGCCTAAGAAATAGTGCCCTCCATGGGGCCCTGCTCAGACAGAAGCTGTCAAGCAGCTAAAGCTGATAGCGCAATCACCTCCTCCATTCCGAATTCCCACAGGTGGCCAACGCATCCTCTAGACTGATGCTAGTGATGATTATTGGAGTGCCATTCTTCTCGAAGACATTCATGGCGTGCATCATTTCTGTGCACATACAAGCGGACATTTCAAAGACTCTGAAAAGAACTACCATGTGATCTATAAAGAAATTTTGGTAGTCAAGTATGAAATTAAAAAATTTGAATTCCACCTCATCAGCCACAAATTCCTTATCAACATGGATAATTCTTCTTTTCCCCGAACCTTTGACTTCAAAAACAAATTGCTCCATGACACGCAATTACTCAGCCTCAAGACCTGGTTTGCTATATATGATTTCACTGTTCAATACATAAAAGGCAACCAGAACCTCATTCCAGACTTCCTCACCCGTCCAACTATAAATAAACCCGCACTCATCTCCTCGATTCAAACCATTCCAGTTATAGCCATGAATCGCCAACTTCCCTTCAAAGTTCTCAACTAAAGAAATTTCCCCATGAACATCTCTTTCCAATCTGCTTATCAGTTGCATGATTTTGCAAAGAAATTTTTGTACCGATTTTTCTTTAATGTTCAGACCAAAAAACTTGACCGATTTCCTAATCTTTGCATGGAGCACCTGTTTCTCACTGGCCTCACTCTGTCCTCTCCATCCATCTCAGAAGATGAGCTTTGGTATATGTGGTGCCTTACCACCTTGTATGCTACAAAGCTAGTTTTTCCCATTAAACCTGTCCTGACTCACCTTACCACTCCAGAGTTCTCCCCAGACCTTCTCTGGACTCTTTTTGAATGGTATTCCCCCCTCACTTGGTGGCGTCAGCAACTCCAACATTTGTCTACCTTTCACGGATTAGACAAAATGCCAGAACAAGAAGCGAACATATGGACTACAGCCTTCATCGTTCACAGGCCTTATTTCCAACATCTAGAAACACGGGATTACTGGACACAGGACATGGTATATGAATGGAAAACTTACCCTCATCCTTATACCTTCATCCATAATACAACGGTCACCTCCGCTCTCAAAGCCTATCTCATGGAACTTAACAATGTTCCTCCACCTGCCACAAACATTCACCATACCTCCATTGGACCATCACACACCCTTGAAATCATTCCAAAAACACAAGGCTGTACTCCAGGTTCAAGTTCAAGCCCTCAAGGAATCCTTGTTATGGAACAATGTCCTGACTACACGAATGTCTTATTCCAAGACGCTCAGGACCCATGGGAAGACTTTCAGTCCCTTCTTCTAACTGACACTCCCCATTATACTGTCACCGACCCAGACTCTCCTGCTGCATCTACCTCACAGTACATGTCTGAAGCTGATGAAGAAAAATATCAGCAAGCTGAGGCGTATCTCGACCAGAGACAGAGACGTCGGCACAAACGACAATATGAAAAAGACACAAGAGATGTGTCACCATCGCGCTATCCATCCACTCCATAATGACACTGTCACTCTCTCACAGCTTTTGATCTAATAACCCATGTGACTCCCGTTTGTCTTTTGTTAAAGTCCTTGTCGGTGTGCTTTACTTTTGTTAAAGTCATTGTCGGTGTGCTTTACTTTTGTTAAAGTCATTGTCGATGTGCTTTACTTTTGTTAAAACCCTTGTAGGTTTGCTTTACCTTCTGTAAAAGTCCTTATCGGGATGTTTTGCTTTCAAAAAAGGTGTGCTATGAGATTTGATCATTTGAAAGGTCCTGTTCTCAATGATCCTCTATATAAGGTACCTTGGGTCTCAGTTGTAAGGGAGCCAATCTGAAAAATAAACGCTTACGTTTTATACATTATGTTTCCCTACAACCTCTCTCTCTTTTCTAGGACTCAAAGACACTATTTGAGTTGCAAATGATACGCTCACCTCAAAAACTTCTAAACTGAGTATGCTCTGCACTTGCCTCAAGCCTGAGGATCCTGTGCATCAGAAAGGTCCTGTTTTATCCTCCAAAACCGATTTTTATCCAATAAAATTATTTTCTCACAACGTTCACCTTTTTTAAAGGCCCTAAGTGCCGTGTTTCTCGGGTGGTATCATGAAAAACCGTTTTTAAAATGAATTTCGGATTTGGTATTTGGTGGATAAGTGTATATCGGCTGAAAACCAAATTATGGGGGATACGTGATTGATCTGTTCTAAGTCTAATCTGATCCCTGAGACTGTCCCTAAGGCAAATTAAGTTCTGCATCAATATGGTAACAATGCCACGTTCAACAAATCCCACTGGTATCAGAGCCACACTTCATGCTGAGGTGGTATCACTAGTAATTTGAATAATCTATTTGATCCCACTGGTATCAGAGCCACACTTCATGCTGAGGTGGTATCACTAGAAATTTGAATAATCTATTTGAGCTCTTAGAAGGCGTTGTTACCAGATTGATGCAGAACTTAATCTGCCTTAGGGACAGTCTCAGGGATCAGATCGGACTTAGAACAGATCAATCCCGTATCCCGCACAATTTGGTTTTCAGCCGATATACACTTATCCACCAAATACCAAATCTGAAATTTATTTTAAAAACGGTTTTTCACGATACCACCCGAGAAACACAGCACTTAGGGCCTTTAAAAAGGGTGAACGTTGTGAGAAAATAATTTTATTGGATAAAAATCGATTTTTGGAGGATAAAACAGGACCTTTCTGATGCACAGGATCCTCAAGCTTGAGGCAAGTGCAGAGCATACTCAGTTTAGAAGTTTTTGAGGTGAGCGTATCATTTGCAACTCAAATAGTGTCTTTCAGTCCTAGAAGAGAGAGAGAGGTTTTAGGGAAACATAATGTATAAAACGTAAGCGTTTATTTTTCAGATTGGCTCCCTTACAACTGAGACCCAAGGAGCCTTATATAGAGGATCGTTGAGAACAGGACCTCTCGAATGATCAAATCGCATAGCATACCTTTTTTGAAAGCAAAACATCCCGATAAGGACTTTTACAGAAGGTAAAGTAAACTTACAAGGATTTTAACAAAAGTAAAGCACACTGATAATGACTTTAACAAAAGTAAAGCACATCGACAAGGACTTTAACAAAAGTGAAGCACACCGACAAGGACTTTAATAAAATACAAACGGGAGTCACATGGGTTATTACATCAAAAGCTGTGAGAGAGCGACAAAGTGTCATTATGGAGTGGATGGATAGTGCGATGGTGACATGTCTCCTGTGTCTTTTTTATATTGTCGTTTGTGCCGACGCCTCTGTCTCTGGTCGAGATACGCCTCAGCTTGCTGATATTTTTCTTCATCAGCTTCAGACATGTACTGTGAGGCAGATGCAGCAGAGAGTCTGGGTTGGTGACAATATAATGGGGAGTGTCAGTTGGAAGAAGGGACTGTAAGTCTTCCCATAGGTCCTGAGCGTCTTGGAATAAGACATTCTAGAGGGATCAAGGGTTAAACCGGTAAGGAACAGGTTTTCTGGGTGAAAGGTGAAAAAGGTAGGCTTTCATAAAGAAACAGAAAACAACTTTTCGTGCAAAGTCTTGGATGGCAAAGACAGAAGTGAAAGTTTTGTTAAGGGGAAAGCTTTTCTTGGTGAGAGCTTCTAGTGGGATAGATGTAACCATGGAAATGATTGGAAAGTGGTAGGTTGTAGAAACCACGGCCAGAGGATTTTCTGGTTTGGAGAGTCTGGAGAGCATATCAGGGATAATGTTCTGGGACTCCTTTATATGCTTAACTGAAAATTCATATTTGGAAAACCAATCTTTGAGTCTGAGTAACATTTTTTCAGGAACAGTTTTACCTTTGAAATTGAAAATATTAGGGAAGACTGAACTGTCCATTCTGATAAAAAAAAAGGTGTCCAATCAGATGATACTCAAACTTTTTTATGCCATTCTTTACTGCTAAGATTTCTTTAAAGATGCTATGGTAGTGCTTCTGTGTGTTAGAAAATTGTCCACTAGCATAAGCGATAAAATGTTCTTTTCCATTGAGTTCTTCGAGGAGGATGGCACCCCATGATTCATCACTAGGGTCCGTCTGTAGTATGTGTTTTCCATCAGCAATCAACTTTAAAGGAGGCGGATTTTGCGCAATTTACTTTAGAGTAGTGACAACATTTGTGTGGTCAGGATTCCAGTCTGGTGGGTTCTTTTTCAATAAGGCTGAGAGATGATGAGTGTAATGGTCCACATGTGGGATAAAGTCTTTGATGTAGTTGACAATACCAAGAAAATGTTGAACTTGCTTTTTAGAATGCTGGTGATCTGGAAAGTGAAGCAATTCTTGGGCAATGTGTTTTCCGGGCTGGTAGTGACCATCTTTTATGATCATACCAAGGAATTCAATGGTGTTAGTGGCAATAGTGCTTTTCTTGGTTGATAGCATAATACAATGATTGTGAACAATATCATAGAATTGTGAGAGAAGTCGATGGTGGTCATCATGTGATCCTGAAAAAAGTAAAATGTCATCAATATAAATTAATGTATGATGTAGAATGGGTTGGAAGATTTGGATAATGGACTTTTGAAAATAGAAGGGGCAGTTTTGAGGCCAAAGGGTAGGACGGTCCATTGAAAATGGGCATTTGGGATGCAAAAGGCAGTTTTATAACGCTTAGGGGGTTCAATGCCTAATTGCCAAAAACATGATTTTAAATCAAATTTTGAAAAAAATTGGGCATCTTTGAGAAAGGTGAACATGCTTTGTCGTTGGGGCAAAGGAAACTTGTCATCTTGTAAAAACATGTTAAGCAGTTGATAATCAATTACTAAGTGTTTCTTTCCACGAACAATTTCAGCATGCTTTTCAACATAAAAAGCTTGGCAAGCCTATGAAGAACTTGTGGGCTCAATGAGACATTGGACTAATAGTTGGGAACATTCCTTTTGGGTTAGGAGTAAGTCAGAAGGACTCATTCCTGGATGGGTAGCTTTGGTTGGGTTAATGTCTTCATTTAGTTTGAAAGGTAACTTAATGAAGAAAGCTGGATTTTTCGACAATGGGTTTGGATGGGTGAACTCAGAATGAGACTCGGGACAAAAATTTAAAAGTTTGGGCAAGATGTCTTGGTAAGGTTGAGGAGTTTCAGACAAATTGTAAAGTTTCAAGATGTCTGTGAATGGTTTGAACATGGACTTGACTCGGATTCCAGTGGGAATGATTTGGAGGTGTTTGATTTAGTGAAGTATGTCAAATCCTAACAAGATATCCTTATTAGGAAGAGTGGAACCAATGATTTTGGTCCAAATGACACAATTTGGAACAATTTGAATACCAATGGGTTTTTTGGTAATCAAAGAGGTGGTGAAGAGTTTGCCATTAACAGCTCTGAAATTTTCTTCATACTGAGTCTAGTATTCAGGAGGAAGAATATTGGGGTTTAACATGCTTCGTTGGGCATCGGTGTCGATAAGGCCAATGCCTGGAATGGGCCTTTGGAATTTGGAAGGTAGGATATGGAGTCTGATGGAGGGAATAGGAACAGTAGTGTCCAGGGACAATAACTGTTGATGGAAAATAACTTGGGACTGATCACTTCTGATTCATCAGAGGAATTTTACAGTGCAAACACAGTTTCATCATTGGGTTCATCTTGTTCACAGAAATAAAATTCCAGTTCATCTTTGTCTGGAGAGTAGTTAGTAGTAGCTTGAAGATGTTCTACCAGGCGGATGAATTTTTCTCTCTTATTTGGAACAATCTTTGGCATAATGGCATTTTTTCTTGCAGAAAAAACAGTGGCTTGATTTTCTCCATTTAAATTCTCTGGAGGAAGATGATTTCTTTCTAAAGAATCTGTAGGGTTTTCTGGATCTGTGAGGCCGTGATGAAAATTCTGAATTTTTGAATTTCCGAAAATGCCTTTTCTTTTTTGGACTGCAATCACAATCCTTTTTTGTTTTGCACTTGATCTTCAAATAAGGCTTTTTGTAAGCACTTCTGAATGGTTCTTTATCTTTCAACAGTTCTTTGAAAAACTATTTCTGCTCACAAAGTTTGTCCAGGCAAGTTTTAGCAAGCTGGAAGATTTTGCCAAGAGATATGTTGTCAAGGGTAAGGTTGGAGGCTGAAAGTTGCCTCTGTATGTCTGGTTGAAGTTCATCTGGAAGGGAAACCAGAAAAATATGCTTTAATGTTGGCTCATTGAATCCATTAAGCTTATAGAACAACAAGAGCATGCGTTTGTAATGGAAATCAAGATCCTTAGCATTAAGGGAATAACATTTCATGTTGAGGTAGTCTCGTCGGGCAGCTTTAAAAACTACAGCTGGATTACCAAGGAATTGGTCATGAACAACCGCAAGGGCACTTGAGACTTCCGGTAACTGGACAATTTGTAATTGTCTGTATTGACCTAGAGAATCAAACAAATCTCAGAGAACACCCGTAAAACGAGTAGCAAATTCTCTAAGAACTGATTGGGTGGTTACTCCTAGCCATAGAAGATGGAGATCAATCCAGGCGGACATTTCATTAAGTCTGTCACGCCATTTAGAAGATGGAATATCATCAAAGGTGAACCATGGACCATTTGACGATTTTTGACCAGTGGGGGCTTGAGATTGAACTGGAGGAGGTGGATTGATGGCTGAAGATTCAGGCATTTCTTCCTCAACTTCTGAGGGAATATTAACATATGGTTTTGTGTGAGAAGTTTGGCCATTATCAGGTTGATCCGGTTTGGCCATCAAGATTCTTGTGATATCAGCATAGGACTTTTAAGAGTCACTGGTTGATAAGGAAGAGTCTGTATCAGTCTCAGATTGGCTGGTGGAAACGGTTAGATTTGAATCTGAAGTTTGATCATCAGGAGAAGATGAGTGGGCAATGGTATGAGCACTAAACTGGTGCATGGGTTCTTTGTCTTTGGACTGGACAGGAGGTTGAGAGGAGATAGGTGGAGGTGCTGGCGGTGTTGCAGGCGTATAATTGGGAGACTGTTGGTCAGGGAAAGATGGTTGAGGTTTAGATCATGGTTTAGGCCTTGGTGGAGGTGGCAATGGGTTATCTCGGAAAAGAGTATTGGTCATGCCAAATAATTTGGAAGGATCATATTGTTTGATAGGAGAAAGCATAGAGGCAAAATGATGGTAGGATGGGCTAATGGTCGGGATAGGTGGAGATGTTGTAAAGAGAGTAGGTCTCTGTTTTTCAGATTCAATCCGATCAAGCTCAGCTTTTAAGCGTCTAATTTCTCGCTCTTTTTGGTCAAATTCTGGACCATAGTATCTTTGGGCAAGCATGGTTCGCAACTCAGAATCAAGTTGAGTAATTTTAGACTAGAGATTTTTGTGGATCTGCTGCATCTGGGCAGTGATAGAATAAACTTTTGTCTCAATTTGTTCAGTTCGTAAACTGATTTTCTCCACTTTGGAATTGAGATTCAACAAAGTATCATTTTGGGCCCTGGCATTTTAGGTTTGCCGATTGAGGACAGATTCAAAAGGTTTAGGTGGTTCAAGGTGGCCAGTAGAGGTAATAGCTAAAGGGATAAAGGTCTTAGACACAACATTTCGTTGTGAATCTGTATGGGTTTCTAGAGGAGGAAAGGAAGAAGAGTAGTCTGAAGATGTAGAAGAAAACATCATACAAGCTAAGGGTGGTGTAGGTTGTGCTGATTGTGGAATTGGGGATGGAATCTCATATTTGTAATTTTTTTCAATCCATTTGAGTTCCTTTTATAAATGGGTAATGAAGCTGGTGGAGGTGGAGGATCTTTTGGTGATGTGGGTTCATAATGCTGACATGAAGCCATATGGGTTTTCTTTTTGGGTTTCTTTTTCTTTTTAGTAGCATAATCATCATCATCTTCCCAATCATCCCAACAAGGACAAGTTGGGT
This sequence comes from Citrus medica, assembly GCA_002013955.2. NCBI lineage: Eukaryota > Viridiplantae > Streptophyta > Magnoliopsida > Sapindales > Rutaceae > Citrus > Citrus medica. Next base: position 75,116 of record MKYO02030591.1, on the reverse strand, counting down.
CACACATGCCTGAGCCGGGGACATCCCATAGGAAATGCCCATTGTGTTTGGCTGGATAAATAGGGTAGCCTTCAGAATTAAACCCTGTAATGGGTAGATCTTCCTGAGCTGTCTGAACAGCTATGAGCATGGAAGAATAGGTAAAGGATAGCCGAAGGGGATCTTGGGGAGTACTTGGAGGTGGTTTGAAAGTCATCCGAACTGTGCCATCTGGGCGTCTTTCAAACATGCTTTCAGATGTCTGAATAGGAGCTGTATTGTTATGGAACTGTTCATAATTGGAGATCCATTTAAGAGGCATAAGCTTGATGAGCTCATGGCGGGGAATTTGTCTAGGGATCTGAATGATGGTTGGGATCTAGTTAGATTCTGCTAACACCATGAGGGTGTCAGAGTGATGTTCTGGAGTGGGTAGATCTAAGGCATGATTTTGAAGCCTATAGACCAGTTGATGGTGAAGGGTAGCAATTTTAGCTGACGAGATTTGTTCTGCTCCTTGAATTTGAATTTGGACTTTCAAAGTTGTCGGCAGGTTGGTATCTTGGAGAGAAAGGTTGAAATTAGGATAGAAAGTGAGTAAAACACTTCCTGCATGAAGGGTGGTCAGGACAGTGCCGATAACAGCATCTTGGTACTGTTTAAACCAGGTATTAAGCATAGCAAGGCGAGCTGTGACTGGTAACCCTTTTCTTCTATGAAGGGTAAAGATTAATCGGATTCCTCCAAGATGGAGATGAGTATAACCTTCTCGTTTCCAGTTAGAAATCAATTCGGAGGGGATCTCAAGAGTGACATATTGCTCAGCAGAGGTGGCTTGAAGAGCACATTGATCCAGGCGAGAGGACTAGATATATTCTTTAGGTTGAGGGTGTCGAGTAGAAATGAGAGTACGGATACTGCGGGTAAAGGAACTAGGTTTTTTATACAGCTGATAAGGGCTGATGAGAGGATAAGAGGATTCACTAATTTGGGCTGATTCAGGGATGAAAAAGTATTCTACAAGGTTTTCAATCTTATTAGCAGTATGGGAGGTACAAGATTTAGGTAAGGAGAGAGTAGAAGAAAGAGCAACAGGAATGGAAAGAGTTGAAGAGGAAGTGGAAGCCATGAATGAAAAGTTCTCTTTGCCCGTGAGGTCTAGAAATCAAAATAGAATAAAGACTCAAATTATACCATTTTGGGTGTGGAAAAACAAGATTTAGAAAACAGAATTTCAAGGACGAGTATGGCTCTGATACTATAAAGTAGAAAACAAAAGTTTAGTACCCAACTTACCCCACAAAGTTTTCCAAAAGTGGCTCAAGAACTTAGCATTTCGATATGAAACTATGCTCCTTGGTACTCCATGCAACCTGACTATTTCCTTGAAAAAAAATTAGCTATGTTTGTTGCATCATCAGTTTTGTGATATGGAACGAAATGTGCCATCTTTGAAAACCTTCTATATAATGCATCAGCCACCACATTCAGCTTACCTTGTTTATATTTGATCACATAAGGTAATGGCTCAATAAATTCCACCCATTTGGCATGTCTCTTATGTAACTTACCTTGACTCATGCTCAGTGTGTATAATAAACTCTTTAGGTAGAAGATAATGTTGCCAAGTTTCCAATGCTCTCACCAATGCATACATCTCCTTGTCATAGGTAGGATAGTTTAGGGCTGCGCCCTTCTTGTATCAAAACAGCTCCAATACCTATACCTGAAGCATCACACTCAATTTCAAAATTTTTAGTAAAATCAGGTAAAACAAGTAATGGTGCATAAACCAATTTTTCCTTAATTAGATTAAATGCCCTTTCTTGTTCACTACCCCACTTAAATCCCACATGTTTCTTCACAATTTCAATTAATGGTGCAGCAAGGGTGCTAAAATCTTTCACAAATCTTTTATAAAAACTAGCCAAACCATGAAAACTTCTTACCTCACTTACACTTTTAGGTGTAGGCCACTCTTTAAGAGCCTTTACATTTTCTTCATCAACCTCAATTCCTTTAGCATTTACAACATAACCAAGAAAAATAATCTGATTTGTACAAAAGGAACACTTCTTCAAATTAGCATACAACTTTTCCTTCCTTAAAACAGTCAATACACTTTGTAAATGTTCAATGTGTTCATCTAAGCCTTTGCTATAGATCAAAATATCATCAAAATAGACAACTATGAATTTACCAATAAAAGTATGCAAAACATGGTTCATTAACCTTATAAAAGTGTTAGGTGCATTAGATAACCCAAATGGCATCACTAACCACTCATATAAACCATATTTTGTTTTAAATGCAGTTTTCCACTCATCTCCCTCTCTAATCCCACTTTTAAGATCAATTTTATTAAACACACGAACCATGCAATTCATCAAGTATGTCATCAAGTCTAGGAATAGGATGTCGATACTTTACAGTGATTTTATTAATTGCACGACAGTCAACGTACATCCTCCATGTTCCATCCTTTTTGGGCACTAGTAAAACTTGTACTGCACATGGACTCATGCTCTCCCTCACATATCCTTTTGCTCTTCAACTTGCCTTTGAAGCTCCTTTGTCTCCTCGGGGTTACTTCCTCGGGGTTACTTCTACATGCAGGTCTATTAGGAATGGTAGCTCCAGGGACGAAGTCTATTTGATGCTCAATTCCCCTAATAGGTGGCAAACCGTTAGGGACTTCATTTGGAAACACATCATCAAAGTCCTGGAAAAGAGTCACAATAGCACTAGGCAAAGAAAAGTTAAGCTCATTAGTGTGTAAACAAGCCTCTTTGCACAAAAGTACAACGATTGGCTGTTTTGAAAAGAAAGCCCTCTTAACCTCGCTTTCTTTTGCAAACAAGTTCACTTGCTGCCTCTCTTTTCTCTCAACAATAATTTTTTCTATCTTTTCACTTGCTTTTCTCTCAATTTCTCTTTCTTTTGTACTCTCATTTTCAGTTTTTGTATCACTCTCTTTTTGTATTGACATTTGATCCTCATACACTTGCCTAGGTGTTAATGGTACAAGAGTGATTTATCTTTTGTTCATTACAAAAAAATATCTATTTAAGTAACCATCATGTGTCACACGCCTATCATATTGCCAAGGTCGACCCAAAAGAATGTGTCCAGCATGCATGGGTACTACATCACATAGAATCTCATCCTTGTATCTCCCAATAGAGAATGAAACCAGCACTTGTTTATTTACTTTAACTTCCCCACAATCATTCAGCCATTGTAGCTTATAAGTTTTCAAATTTAATTTTTCAACTAAACTAGTGCTAGCTACATTAGTACAACTTCCACCATCAATTATCATACTACATACCTTATTTTTTATGTGGCATCTAGCATGAAAGATGTTATCACGTTGTACCTCCTCATCCTCTTTACTTGCATGTTGAGAGCACGCCTAGCAACCATCAATTTACTATCAACAAGATATTCTACACCATCATTAGCATCCTCCAAAGGTGGCATAAGATCATCATCTAATTCACTCTCGGTTTCAACATCACCATCATCCCTCAAGATCATTACTCTCTTATTTGGGCATTGAGATGCAATATGACCTGTCCCCAAACATTTAAAACACTTAATATCTCTATTTCTAGAGTGTTGGGAATCATATTTACCTTTGCTTTGATTGCCTCCCTCTTTATGATCCTTGATTGGCTCAATCTTAGGCTTTGAAACAACCTTTTGGTTCTAGTGAAACCTTTTCATCTTTGCCCAAATTGGTTTTAGTGAAACATTTCTCTTTTAGTTGTCGTTCCACTTTCATGGCCATGTGAACCATGTCTTCCAACTTAACATAGTGCTGCAAGTCAACCACATTAGCAATATCTTGATTTAAACCATGTAAAAACCTTGCCATAGTGGCCCCTCGTTCTTCTTCAATGTTGGCTCGAATCATGATTATTTCCATCTCCTTGTGGTAATCTTCCACACTTCTAGAACCTTGTATAAGACTTTGAAGCCTTTGGTGCAGCTCCCTAGAATAATGACTAGGAACAAATCTCCTCCTCATGATGGCCATCATCTCCTCCCAAGTGTTTATAGGCCTTTCACAATTTCGTCTCCTATTCAAAACAAGTTGATCCCACCAAATAATAGCATAATCAGTAAATTCAACAGCAGCTAGTTTTACCTTTTTCTCCTCAGAGTAGTTGTGGCAATCAAATACTAGCTCCACCTTTTTTTCCCACTCCAAATAAGCTTCCGGATCATTTTTACCTTGAAAAGAAGGAATTTTCAGTTTGATACTCCCCAAATCACGATCTATACGTCTTGCCCTTCTATTATCTCTTCCACGCATGTCAACGGTGGCCTGGTCATCAAAATCATCTATGTCATCGCCATCTTCTTCTCCCATGACAGCACGCCCTTGATTACCTCTTACATTAGGAGCTATTGGTTGTTGCCCCCTTTGTAGATTGGCTATGGCAATGTCTTGCCTCTCCAATTTGTCATGAATCTCTCCAAACATCAGATTCATGTGCTCAAATTGTTGTTGCATGGCTTTGAGCATGATTGATTGGTCTATAGCTTCTTGATCTTTTGACATATTTGTGATCTGAAAAGAATGTTAGTAAAAAGACTTCACAACACTCCCTCACGTGTTTCACTTAATTTGATGTCACTTAACTCTCGTGTTTAACATACAAATTGGCTTTTACCCTTTAATGATCTCTTAATTCTCTCTTTCAGTTCTTTATTAAACTAAATAAACAAAATCAAGAAAAAAAAACCCAAGTGGCACACCAAATATGACAATCCAGCACACTAACAAAGAAAAGAAATTTAGAGAACACAAAGAATGAAAAAGGAAATTGAAGAAAGGAAAGCAAGCAAGCAAAACAACACAATTGATATGTGTGCAAACTATGTCAAGGAAAATGAATAACTAAAATTCAATTTGATGAAAGTAGAAATACTTGAATCCTTTTGTAATCTTTTTTTTTGTACGTTTTTTCTCTTTTTTTTCTCTTTTTTTCTTTTTGATAATCAAATAAACAAGGCATTCAAACCTGATTAGAAACTAGCTCTGATACCAAATGATGCGAATCCCACAATGAAACTTTGAAACCCACACTTAATTTGTAGTTTTAACTTCCCCAGAAAGTTCTAAACAAATTTATGACAAACAAAACCTTGGCCCAATGCTTAAGAAAACATGAACCAAAGGTATAGAGAATGATATTGACGCAACAATCAAGAAATATTGATGCCACACTCAAGAAATAGTGAGAAGGTGAGTGATAAGTCTAAATTTGGAACGCCACAAGAATGCAAATTCTTGATAAGTTCACTAGTTCTCAAAAGAACCAAAGAAAGAATAATCTTTCAAATTCAAATAACATTAATCTCTAATATTATTACATAACAAGGTTGCTGAATTTAAATAAACTAAAAGAAACCCAAGATCCTAAAAATACAAATGGAAACATTGGAACAACCTTTCAAGTAGGTTTGTCAAAGGATGTTTCAAAAGTCTTCACCAATCCACCATAATTAATGCTATCTTTGACAAACTTAATACTAGCCTACTATAATTAATGCTATCATTGACAAATTTAGTGTTAGCCCACCATCATTGATGGTAGACTTACCTTACATATTGACAAACTTGAAACAAAACAAACAAATGAAGTTGAAAAACAAAGGAGTCGTTGAAAATCCCAAGTCTGAATAAGCTGTAATGAATTGGTCATAACTCCTTCTAGAGAACTCTAAATCTAGCTCTGTAAAATTTATTGGAAAGATAACTTAATTATCTTTCCAACGGTATATAGGTTGCACATTATTGCTGGCTCAATCAATACAATTTTTATTCTGAATTTGACCTTTCTGCATTTGATACAAATTGTGTATTTGGCTGCCCAATAACTTAAATAATGCCCACAATGCCTTGTCTTCTCTACAAGCCCAATTCATGATGTCTTGCATCTTGAATTGCATTTTCAATCCATATTTTCTCAATTAATCCATTTAAAGCAGCTTGCATCTTTTTGGCTCTTGCTCTTGTAATTGGGCCTCCATGAATGTGCAAAGGATCACTTGAAGTTGTAATGGTATTCCGTTGATGGTTCTCATCAGTTCCAAATTTAGACTTATCACTCACCGTCTCATCTATTTCTTGAGTGTGGTGTCAATATCATTCTCTATACCTTTGGTTCATGATTTTCTTAAGCATTGAGTCAAGGTTTTGTTTGTCATAAGTTGAAACTACAATTTTAGTGTGAGTTTCAAAGTTTCATTGTGGGATTTCGTATCAGGAGCTCAATCTTTAATGTTAGATTACAATCGAGGTTAAGCTTATTATTGTGATCACCAAGAGGTTAGTAAACTAAACTTTAAATTCTGTGGATTTTGAAAAGATTATTTTTGATATGTTTTTGGCAAGAGTATTAAAAAATTTGCTTGAAATATGCATTGGAATGAGCGTGAACATGTGATGTCTCTTATAAGTCTTTATGTGAAAAGAATTATGTTACTCAATTGTATTTGTAATTTATGATTTATACATGTATGAAGTTTGCTATTATTTTGAGCTTTATTAGAGTTTGTATTGGTGGCCACTCTTGAAGTTGTGTGTGGGTCATCTCTTTAGATTGTGCAAGGGCCACCTCTCGAGGGCCACGCATATCGTAAAATGCCACACATAGGAGATGTATCTTTCTGAAAGTGACAAGTGAAATTGTGATGAGTTCTTACTTGAACCTTTTGATATGTGTGGCCTTTCCTTTGGATTTTTACATGTGATATGTGTGGTAAGTTGCCGATCGATGACTTAGGCTCATTATATGATATGCGCTATGCAAAGTCCTACAAAGTGGTTTGTGGAATAACACTGAGTTTTTATTAGTGATTTGTGGAATGTGGAACCTATGAATGAAAGTAAGTTTGTACTCCTGCTATTTTATGTACATACATTGTATATGTTACGTTTTTAGTTTTGCTATATGAAATCCTAGTTTGTTTACTGAGTTTTTATACTCATTATAGTTTATTGTGATTCCTAATTGACTGATAGGTCTAGCATCTGAGGGATTTGGCAAAGTTGCTCACACTCATTGGTTTCCTTAGTCTTAAAATACTTTTTGACATGTGAAATTAAATTATGAGATTTTTGGGACGTATTAAGTGCAATATGCATTTTATTTTTGGGATTTATTTGTTGAACTCTAAAGGTTTTTTTTTTCACTTCTACTTGCTTTACATTTTATAGATATTTCTCTAAGCCAATGGATATATTTGACCCTATAGAAGTTACTTCGCTCAAGGTTCCATTTTCTCTTGTCAGGGGAAACCTAGATAATACAAGCTCCATTAAGAACTGATGCAACCCTAATCTATTTTAGTCTCCAAGATCGAATCTAAACCTGGAATTGATAACCACAACCCAATGCTTAATGAAAGCACGAACCTTGGTATGTGATGCCACAACCAATTATGGATGATCTAATTGATAAGTTAAGAGTTTGAACACCACAGAAATATGATAAGTTCAAAAAATAACTCTCTCACCAATTGCATCAAAACTAATCTCTCTATTTATTAAATGCGAGTACATTATATAGGGTTGGTTACAAGAATTTTTGGAAGTAAATTCTAAACCAAAATCAAATCAAAATTTGAATACAAACAAATAGGAAAGAATCTAAATCAAATCAAAATCCTCATATAAGCGAATAAGAAAGAATCTAAATTAAATCAGAATCCTAATTAGTTTAAATGCCTTACATTAAAGAGAAATAACTGATTTGTTTTTCCACTAGCCTCCTCAAGAAACAAAAAATCATCTAAAAATGGAAAATAATATATTTTCTCGCCATAATGAACAAGTCAACTTCTTATTTAATGGAAGTGATTATTTGGAAATTTCAAGGGCCTGAATCATGCATTTATCATGTGCAATTCCTTTAACGAGCCTCCACGAATTTTATTGAGCCCAAGTTGCTTGAATTAACCCATTAAGTGCTTCTTTAAATTTCTTTGCTCGAGCTCTTATGACAGGTTCGACATGAACTTGAAGAGGATCTGAATATGCCTCATTCCACGTGCTTGTGACAGTTTCAATCTTTTTCTTGCCATCTAAGTTAATAGCTCAGAAACAGGTAGTAGAGTTAAATCCAATGGGGTTAAAAGATTAAAACCATAAACAATTTCAAATGGTGAATACTTAGTAGTGAATGAACAAAATGATTATAAGCAAACTCAACATGTGGTAAACAATCATCTGAAGTTTTGATATTCTTTTTAATGATAGCCTGCAACAGAGTACATAAAGTTCTATTCACAACTTCTATTTGACCATCAATTTAAGGGTGACAAGTAGTTGAAACCAACAACTTAGTTCCTAACTTAACCCATAATGTTTTCCAGAAGTAACTTAAAAACTTAGCATCCTTATTAAAAACAATTGTCCTGGGCATACCATGCAACCTCACAATCTCCTTAAAGAATAGGTCAGCGACATCAGAAGCATCATCTATTTTGTGATATGGAATAAAATGTGTCATCTTTGAAAATCTATCCACAGCCACAAAGATTGAGACTTTCTCTTTTTTAGACCTAGGTAGACTTAGCATAAAATCCATCCAACATCAGTCCAAGGTGCACAAGGTATTGGCAGCGGGGTGTATAAGCCATAAGGTTGCACGCTCGATATCTTGTTTCATTTGTGGCCAATAGAAGTGTTCCTTAGCAGATTACTCCAAAATGGCCTATCAACCCTCCTCCATTGGTTCTCTCTCACTAACAAATATCTTAGAGAACAATTAGGCACACATTGTTTATTCTCTCGAAATAAGTAGCCATCATGCCTAAAGTACTTGCCAGCGCAGTCTTTTCACAAGCTTGGTATTCAACACTAAAATCATGGTCATCGGGATACAATTCCTTAATATGTTCAAAACCAAGCAGTTTAGCATTAAGTGTCGAGATTAAGACATACATGCGGGAAAACGCATCAACAAAAATGTTTTCCTTATCTTGCTTGTAACAAATGACATTGAGCATGCCTCTTGTTTAGCTTGTGTTGGCCTTTAAGGTGTTTTAAGGACTCATGATTGGTGTGAATCATGAACTCCTTAGACCATAGGTGGTGCTGCCACATTTCTTAGACCAACGCATACAAGTAGGGTAGTTTAAGGCTGCCCCACTTAGTTTCTCACTAAAGTAAGCAATTGGTCCTCCTTCCTGCATTAGGATTTGATTAAAGTTAGGCAAGGTCAATAAGGGAGCATTGGTTAGCTTTTGCTTGATCATTTGAAATGGCTTCTCTTGTTCTTCTCTTCGTTGATCATTTGAAATGCCAATACCAATACCTAAGGCATCGCATTCAATTTCAAACATTTTATTAATGTCAAGTTAAAATGTTTCAAACATTTCAAACATTTTAGCTTTTGCTTGAATCCAACATATTTTTTTATTACTTCAATAAGCGGTACACTAATGTGAATCATCAATAGAAACTAGCAAGACCGTGAAAACTTCTCACATTACTTACACTTGTGGGACTCAGTCACTCTTGGATTACACATACCTTCTCCTCATCCACTTGTATTCCCTATACACTTAAACAAATCCTAGAAATACAAGTTTATTGGTGCAAAAGGTACACTTCTTTAGATTTGCAAACAACTTTTCTTTTTTAAGCACATCTAAAATAAATTTTAAATGTTTTACATGATCGTCTATGTTTTTCCTGTAAATGAGGATATCATCAAAATAAACAACAACAAACTTGCCAAAAAAGCTCACAAAACATGATTTATAAGTCTCATAAAGGTGCTCGGATCATTAGTCAAACCAAAAGGCATGACTAACTATTCATACAAATCATATTTTGTTTTAAAGGCAGTTTTCCATTCATCTCCTTCTTTCATTCTAATTTGGTGATATCCACTTTTAAAGTCAATTTTAGAAAATACACAAGACCCATGCAATTCATCAAGAATATCATCTAGCCTTGGAATGAGATATCAATACTTTACTGTTATGTTGTTAATGACTTGATAGTCAACACACATCCTCAATGTTCCATCCTTCTTAAGAACTAACAAAACCGGAACTGAACATCCATTAATTCATTAACCTACCCTTAAAGTTCTTTTGTCTCCCCCGGGTTACTCCTATAGGCTGGTCGATTTGGAATGGTCACACTGGGTACGAAATCAATCTGATGCTCAATCGCTCGGATTGGAGGTAAGCCATGTGGTGGAAAGACATCCTCATATTCCTACAAGAGAGAAGTAATAGAACCAGGTAAAGTAAGGTGAAATTCATTAGTGTTTAAAATGCCTCTTTGTAAAACAATATAATCATCGGCTGATGTGAAAACAACACGTTTTTTATCTTACTCGTCTCGTACAGAAATTATTTTGTTTTCCTTCTGATTTTCTCTCAATGGCTAAATTTTTCTTGGCTTTTTCTCTAACTTTCTACTCGGCCTCTTTTTTACTTTCACTCTCTTTTTCTCTCTTTTCTTATTGGTCACTCTCTCACTGTAGGCTTACTTGGTCTCCATAAACCTGCTTTGGTGTCAATGGAACAAGAATTATGTTGCATTGATCAAACACAAATGAATACTTGTTGGTGAAGCCATCGTGCTTCACACGTCTGTTGAATTGCCAAGGTGGCCTAAGTAACAAGTGTCCAGCTGGCATTGATACTACATCACATAACAACTTATCTTCATACTTGCTAATCTGAAAAGTCACTAGCACCTGCTTGTTCACTTTCACCTCACCACTGTCATCCAACCATTGTAGTTTATATGGCCGTGGGTGTTTAACTGTCGAAAGCCCTAACTTCTCTACCATGATAGTACTAGCAATATTAGTATAACTTCCTCCATCAATAATCATACTACATACATAACACCTAGTATGGAAATGTTTTCCTGTTGTACTGCTTCATCTTCCTTTACTTGCACACTCAAAACTCTCATAGCTACTAAAGTCAATTCCCCAGGGGCTGTATACTCTTCATCTTCGACGTCCTCCAATGTTGGCATCTCATTTTCTTTCGCTTCATCTTTAGTTGCAATCTCACCATTGTCCTACAATACCATAACTCTTTTATTCACACATTCACTTGCTATATGCTCCCTACCTTGATATTTAAAACACTTAATGTTATGATTCCTAGTAGCGGGAGTCACGATATTACCTTGTGAATTGTGCTTGGAGAGCTCAGATCTCGACTTAGGGGTAATAGATGCTTGTGGCTTCCTGCTGCTTAATCTTGATGGCCTTTTGGACTATCTCCTCAATCTCCACGTAATGTTAAAAATCAACCATCTTTGCAATCTCCCGATTAAGGCGATTCAAGAATCGTGCCATGGTAGCTTCTCTATCTTCCTCTATATTTACTCCAATCATGGCAAACCTTCATTTCTTTGTAATGATCCTCCACGCTTCGGCTATCTTGAAAAAATGGAATCTTTATCTTTATGCCACTTAATCCATCATCTCTATTCCTAGCTCTCCTACCCTGTCCATCTCTCTTATAGCTACCCACTGAGTCCTTTCTTTCATCATACTCATCCCTATAGTAGTCATCGATCTCTCCTCTAGTCGGAGCTCTATCCCGCCTACGTGCTTGGGGTATGGGTTGTGGCTGCCTGGCATGTGTGTTCTCTACTTAATCCAAATGCTCATGTATACGCTATAGTTCAGCCCTCATCATCCTTCTCATCTCTCCCATCAATGCTTGAATTTGTAAATTTTGAGTAGTTATGGATTGATCCTTTTCATTTATGTTTTGTTTTAGGTTGTGAGATATGGCTAACAAAAGAAAGTGAGAAATAATGTAAAAATGACCCCTCCTCACTCCCTTACGTATTTCACTTAAGAAAATGATTCACTCAATTCCACTCGTGTTTCACTCAAATTTATTAGCTTTTACCCTCTAATACGCTTACACTCTCTTGTCTTTTTCCACTCGTAGTAATTCTCACTCGGTTCTTATCTAACTAATCAAACCAATATCAAGATTCTAGTAGCAATTCACAAAGATTACACTAATGACACTCGAATTTCAAGAGCAAGAATGCAATGTGTACATAAGGTCAAGTTTCAATTTTGGGCAAAACTTTTGACCTATGGGGTAAAACCAATTTTGAACTCTACAAGACACTAATAGATGAAAAATGAACAAAAGATTTTAAGTGGAGGTCGGAGACTCTCTCTCTTTTTTTTTTTTAGGAAAAGGAATAGGTAAAATTTATGGATTTAAGTAGAATTAAACCACAACTTGATGAAAACAAATCATGACTCTTTTTTTTTCTATTTTTTTGTTAATAGAACAAGAAAGAAAAATCTCAAATAAGAATTAAAAACAATAAAGATAGATGAATCTAACCTTAGTGGTAAATATGAGATCTGTTTGTTTAATTGGTGAGTAGAGGAAAAAAATTCTCTAATGGCTTTTTCATCCAACTCAGAAAACCTTGCTCCTGTTACTCTTTCTTCATCACTTTCTCTTCCAAGAACCTGTACTAAACACCTTGCTTCAAAAATAGAAAACCTTGTTGAATATTCTTATGTCCCTAACTCAGCCCAAATTAGTGAATCTTCTATGCCTCTCATTAGCCCATATAAACTAAGTAACTTGTAGTGGCTGGTAGCGGCATAGTAGATAGTAGCCATTATGACCTGGAACGGGCCACCCTACATATACAATTTCAAATAGGTTGGTTGTTTCCACGACTTCTTCCTCTCATACTTGAAGGTGGCAATTCTCATTATTTTCTGCACGTCGGACAACCACCTACCACCCAAAAAAGGAAGCCACGCCTTGGCTGCTAAATAGGATGAACTATGGTTGGAACTTCAGGATTCACAACCTAAAACTTTCTTATGCAGAAGATCCTCAAAAGTGGAGAGTGTAGAGCATACTCATTATAGGATCGAAATGAACTATTACGAGTTATTTTTCAAGGAGAATAGAGGAAAGGGAAGAAGCTTTTGGAATGCCATGTTATCAAAACACGATTTTATTTGATTTTTCAAATGAGTTATGATTACAAACCGAGATAAGTTCTTCTTATATAGAAGAACTCCTAGAGAGCGGATAAGACATGACCCCTATCCTACTTTTCTTAAAGAAAAAGCAAGCAAGCTTTTAGAAAAGTAGATTTTTGCTTTTATTACAAAAAGCAATTATTACAAGCAAACAAAAGCTTAAAGAGGCAGTAATCACGAGACTCATAGATAGGACCATTAATGGCTATGAGAAGGGGACAAGTTGTCAACATTGGTATCGACTTCTGCGAAAGGTTCTTTCCACCAAGGCTGATGGACATAGTATTGGCAAGTTGGAGAATCTGTTGGTGGAATTGTGCTAGTTAAAGGTGCACTAGATGCTTCTGCAGGATGCAAGATTGAAGTGAATTCTTTTCAAGGATCCTGGGAATCTTGGAAAAGAATGTTGGTATAGTCTGGCATTTCTTTCTTAATCACTATTCCAGTGGATGGAGGATTACTGGGTGAGGGAATTTTTGCAGTGGGAATGACCATAAGTTCATGGTGTGGGCCGAGGGAGGTATATTGGATGTCAGTTGGTGTGGGTTGAACATGGTTTAGTTCAAGGAGGTAGTTTTTCAGAGTAGAGACTAGGTTAGGGTCATGTGTCAAGGGAAAACTATGAGGGACGGTTTTCCACTCATAGTCTTGGTCTTGTGTCCAGAAGACTTTAGTGACAGGTTGTTGAAAATAGGGATGGTGGACAATGAAGATCGATGTGAATTGTTCACCATCTTGATCAGAGAGAAGATTGAGGTGATGGTGATTTATGATAAGGCTGAGTTGTTTTCTCCACCAAGAGAGGGGAGATAACCATTCAAAGAGGGTCCATAACAGGGAATGGGCTTTGGTTGGGTCCGTGAGATGTCTGAATACTGCCTGTATAGGAAAGATAAGCTTAATAGCATATAAAATAGTGAGGCACCATAGGTACCACATTTCATCTTTTGTGATATCTCTAGAGGGATCAACGGTGAGTCCTGTGAGAAAAAGGTGAGTCCATATGACTGAGTATGATATATGTTCATGAAATACCGAAAAATAAATTTTTTAGCAAAGTTTTGGATTTGATAGAGACTGGAAAACGTGAGATTACAAGGGAAAGATTTCCTTGTAAGAGCTAAGTCTGGCCAAGAAGAATTCATGAAGATCATTGGTACTGTAACGGAGGAGGAGATGAGAGTAAAAGTGGTTGAAGATGGAGGTCTGGATAACAAATCAGGAATGAGATTTTGATGTCCCTTAATATGCTAGATTTAAAAATCATATTTGGAAAACCATGTCTTAAGTTGGAGAAGGTGTTTGCCTAGAAGTGTCTTGTTTTTTAAGTCAAGAATCTTTGGAAAAAAAGAGTTGTCTAATCTGACAAGAAAATTATGGACAAGGAGATGAAATTCAAACTTTTGAATTCCATATTTTACGGTTAAGATCTCCTTGTAGATTACGTGATAGTGTTTTTCCGATTGTGGCCCCTAGGTATAGTGATAAAAAAACCTTTTAAACATTTTTTTCTCGGGTTATATAACCCAAAACAGACTTTCCTTTAGTCTAAAACAGGGTACCAAACCAGATAAGAAATGGTCAAAAGTTTTTTGATACACAGGATCCTTACTGGAAGGCAAGTACAGAGCATACTTCCTTAGGTTTTCAAAATGAATAAATTTAATTCTTTATTCTTTTTCTTTCTTAGAACTTCATTTGCAGAGAGAGGAGAGAGAGGTTAGAAAGACATAGCTTTTGAGAACACACGAGTTTATTTCTGAAAATTTCTATATCTTACAAAGGAGGGGAGAATTCTTTATATAGGAGAATTCTCGGGGAAGATAGGACAGGACCCCTATCTTTTACAAAAGCAAAAGCAAAAGATACATCATGACACAACTTTAATTATTACAAAGGACAAAAGATGCTTTAATAATTAAAGCATGACTTTGACAAAAGCAAAAGCTTAAAGTAAAAGCAAACTGCAATAATTATACAAGACAAAAGCATAAAGCAAAGCATTATTACAACAAGACAAACTACTTTATGGAGAGCAGATATGCATGTAGTCGTCTTTAGATGAGCTTTCTGTCTCATCGGGGTCAGTGTCACGAGAGACTGGTGGAAAAAAGGTTTCAGAGAGCTTTGGATTCTTCCAAGTGGGGCCATGGTAGCGTGAGTATGGAGAATCGCGTTTGGGTCCTGGCTTGGGTCCAGGTGTTTGAGTGGCTTTGTCTGCTGTTGTGGGTTTGTGGGGTTGTGGAGGTGGTTGAGATGAAGATCCTGGATCATGCATGGTTGGCTGTGGGAACTGTTGGAGGTGTTGGCTGAGAGGAAAGAATTCTTTCCAAGGGTCTTGAGAGTCTTGGAAAAGGAAGTCAGTGTAGTCTGGTCGTTCTTCTTTAATGATGATGCCAGCGGACTTAGGTTTAGATATGGCAGATGGAGTGGGTATCATGATGAGGTCATGTTGAGGACCTAAGGAGGTGTGAAAGATGTCTTTATGGGGCGGAGTTTGGTGGTTTAATTGGTAAAGGTAGTTGTGCAGGGTGGACTGTATTTCATTTTTAATTACAGCTATATGTGGTGCAGTGAACCATTCATATACCTGGTCTTGAGTCCAAAAGAGGTTGGTATTTGGATGCTGAAAGTATGGCCTGTGAATAATAAAGACTGATGTGAACATGTGTGCTTCAGAGGCAGGTATACGGTCCAGGTTGTGAATTTATGATAATTGTTGGAGCTTCTTTCTCCACCATGGGATTGGGGAAAACCATTCAAGTAATGTCCAGGTACGAGAGGTGGCTTGGTTCGGATTAAGGAGATGTTCCAAAGTGGGAGCAATGGGGAGGACTAACTTGGTTGCATAAAGGATCAAATGTACCATAACACGTCTTCAGTGGTTTCTTTGGTTGGATCAAGGGTTAAACCTGTAAGAAACAGATTTTCAGGGTGGAAGGTAGAAAAGGGAAAGGGTTCTGTGACAAGGTAGGCTTTCATGAAGAAGCGAAAGAGAGCCTTTTTGGCAAATTCTTGGATGGCAAAGACAGAAGAGAAGTTTTTGTTGAAAGGAAAAGTTTTCTTCATAAGGGCTTCAGGTGGGAGTGAAGTAGCCATGGAGATGATAGGAAAATGGTAGATGGTGGAAAACAGAGTGAGAGGATTTTCTGGTTTGGAGAGTCTGGAGAGCATATCAGGGATGAGGTTCTGGGATCCCTTTATATGCTTAATTGAAAAGTCATATTTAGAAAACCAATCTTTTAATATGAGTAACATTTTTTCGGGAACAGTTTTACCTTTGAAATTAAAGATATTGGGGAAGGCTGAACTGTCCATTCGGATGAGAAAATGGTGTCCAATCAGATGAAACTCAAACTTTTTGATGCCATTCTTTACCGCTAAAATTTCTTTGAACACGCTATGGTAGTGCTTCTGTGTGTTAGAAAATTGTCAACTAGTGTAACCGATAAAGTGTTCTTGTCCGTTGATTTCTTTAAGGAGGATGGCACCTCATGATTCATCACTTGCATCTGTCTGCAATATACGCCGTCCATCAGTAATCAGCTTTAAAGGAGGCGGATTTTGCGCAATCTGCTTTAGGGTAGTGACAGTAATTGTGTGGTCAGCATTCCACTTTGGGGGCTTCTTTTTCAATAAAGCTGAAAGGTGATGAGTGTAGTGATCCACATATGGGATAAAATCTCTGATATAATTGATAATTCCGAGAAACTGTTGAATTTACTTTTTGGAAAGTTACTGATCTGGAAAGTGAAGCAATTCTTGGGCAATGTGCTTTCCTGGCTGATAGTGTCCATCTTTTATGATCATACCAAGGAATTCAATGTTGTCTGTAGCAATGGTGCTTTTCTTGGCCGATAACATGATTCCATGACTTTGGATAAGATCATAGAATCGAGTTAACAGCTAGCGATGTTCATCATGTGATCTTGAAAAAAAGTAAGATGTCATCAATGTAAATTAATGCATGATGCAAAATGGGTTGGAAGATTTGGACAATGGACTTTTGAAAAATGGAAGGGGCAATTTTGAGACCAAAGGGTAGGACTGTCCATTGGAAATGGGTATTGGGAATACAAAAAGTGGTTTTGTAACGTTCGGAGGGTTCAATGCCTAGTTGCCAGAAACCAAATTTTAGATCAAATTTTGAAAAGATCTAGGCATTTTTGAGAAAAGTAAACATGCTTTGTCGGCGAGGCAAAGGGAATTTGTCATCTTGTAAAAACATGTTTAATGGCTGGTAGTCAATGACTAGTAGTCAATGACTAGGCGTTTCTTTTCTCGGACAATTTCAGAATGTTTTTCAACATTAAAGGCTTGACAAGCCCATTGAGAACTTGTGGGCTCAATTAGACCTTGGGCTAGGAGTTGGGAACATTCTTGTTGGGCTAGGAGTAAGTCAGAAGGACTCATTCATGGATGGGTAGCTTTGGTTGGGTTAATGTCTTCATTTAGTTTGAAAGGTAACTTAATGAAGAAAGCTAGATTTTTCCACAATGGGTTTGGATTGGTGAACTAAGAATGAGACTCTGGACAGAAACTCAAAAGTTTGGATGAAATATCCTGGTAAGACTGGGGAGTTTCAAACAAATTGTAGAGTTTCAGGATGTCTGTGAAGGGTTTGAACATGGACTTGACTCGGATTCCAGTGGGAATGATTTGGAGGTGTTTGATTTGGTGAAGGATGTCAAAACCTAACAAGATATCCTTATTAGGAAGAGTAGAACCAATAACCTTGGTCCAAATGACACAATTTGAGAAGATTTGAATACCAATACGTTTTTTGGTAATCAAAGAGGTGGTGAAGAGTTTGCCATTAACGGTTCTGAAATTTTCTTCAAATTTTGTCCAGTATTCAGATGGAAGAATATTGGGGTTCAACATGCTTCTTTGGGCACCGGTGTCGATAAGGCCAATAGCTAGAATGGGCCTTTGGAATTTTGAAGGCAAGATGTGGAGTTTGATTGAGGGAATAGGAACAGTAGTGTCCAGGGACAATAGCTGTTGATGGAAAATAACTTGGGACTGGTCACTGTCTGAGTCATCAGAGGAGTTTTTTAGTGCGAATACTGTTTCATCATTGGGTTCATCTTGTTCAGAGAAATAGAATTCCAGTTCATCCTTGTCTGGAGAGTAGTCGGTAGTGGTTTGAAGATGCTCAACTAGCCGAATATATTTTTCTCGTTTGTTGGGACAATCTTTGGCATAATGGCCTTTTTTCTTGCAGATAAAACATCTGCTTGATTTTCTCCGTTTAAGGTCTCATGAAGAGGATGGTTTCTTTCGGAAGAATCTGTAAGGCTTTCTGGTTCGGCGAGGTTTGGACGAAAATTCTGGGGTTTTGAATTTTCGAAAATGCCTTTTCTTCTTAGAACTGCAATCACAATCTTTTTTCTTCTTGCATTTGATCTGTAAGTAAGGCTTTTTGCAGGCACTCCGGAATGGTTCTTTATCTTTCAACAGTTCTTTGAAAAACTGTTTCTGCTCGCAAAGTTTGTCAAGATAGGTTTTGGCAAGCTGGAAGATTTTGCCAAGAGAGAGGTTGTCAAGGGCAAGATTTAGAGGCTGTGAGTTGTCGCTGTATGTCTGGTTGGAGTTCTTCTGGAAGGGAAGCCAGAAAGACATGCTTTAATGTTAGTTCATTGAATCCATTAAGCTTGTAAAACAGCAAAGACATGCGTTTGTAATGGAAATCAAGATCCTTAGCATTGAGGGAGCAGCATTTCATTTTGAGATAATCTCGTCTTGCAGCTTCAAAAACTGCAGAAGGATCGCCAAGGAATTGATCATGGAGAACAGCAAGAGCACTTAAAACTTCTGAGAGATCAACAAATTGTAATTGGCGATATTGTCCTAACGAATCAAACCAATCTCTTAGAGCACTCGTAAAACAAGTAGCAAATTCTCTAAGGACTGATTGAGTTGTGGCTCCTGATCTTAGCATTTGGAGGTCAATCCAGGCAGACATTTCAGTAAGTCTGTCACGCCATTTATGAGATGGAAGATCATCAAATGTGAACCATGAACTATTTGACGATTTTTGACTGGGTGGATTAGTCTGGGCCTGAGCTAGAGAAGGTTGGTTTGTGGCAGAAGATTCAGGTATTTCTTCATCAACTTCAGAAGGAATATCAACATAAAGTTCTGTATGAGAGGTGTGGCCTTGGGTAGGGTGATCAGGTTGAGCCATCAAGATTTTGGTGATATCAGCATAGGACTTTTCAGAGGCTATCTGAAACAGCTAGATTTGAATCAAAAGTTTGATCATCTGTAATAGATGAATGGGTGACTGTGTGAGCAGTAAATTGGTGCATGGGTTCTTTATCCTTGGATTGGGTAGCAGGTTGGGAGATGGTTGGTGGTGGAACAGATGGTGATGCTGGTGTAGAATCAGAGGATTGATGACCAGGAATAGAAATAGAGGTTTGAGGAAATGGGACAGGCCGTGGTTGAGGTTTAGACTTTGGTTTAGGTGTAGGAGGTGGTGGTAAAATATTGTTTCTAAAAAGAGTATGAGTCATGCCAAATAACTTGGAAGGGTCATACTGTTTAATAGGAGACAGCATAGAGGCAAAAGGATGATAAGTGGGGCCGATGGAAGGGATATGAGGTGATATGGTAAAAAGGGTAGGTTTCTGTTTTTCAGATTCAATCTGAGCAAGTTCAGCTTTTAAGCGCCTGATTTCCCTTTCTTTTTTATCAAATTCTGGGCCATAGTATCTCTAGGCAAGCATGGCTCGTAACTCTGAATCGAGTTGACCAATTCTGGTTTGAAGATTTTGGTGAATCTGCTGCATCTGGGCAGCAATAGAGTCAACTTTTGTCTCAATCTGTTCAGTTCGCAAACTGATTTTCTCAACTTTGGAATTGAGATGCAACAAAGTATCATTTTGTGCCTTGGCATTTTGAGTTTGCTAGTTGAGGACGGATTCAAAAGGCTTGGGGGGCTCAAGGTGGCCAATGGAGGTAATAGGTGAAGGGATAAAGGGTTTGGACACAACATTGCAGTGGGGATCTGTGTGAGGTTCTAAAGGAGGAAAAGAAAAAGAGTAATCTGAAGAGGTAGAGGAAAACATCATACAGGTTAGTGGTGTTGGAGGAAGGGGAATTGGTGATGGAGTTTCAGATTTGCAATTCGTTGCAATCCATTTAAGTTCTTTGTGGTAGATGGGTAAAGGAGCGGGTGGAGGAGGAGGATCGTTTGGTGGATGTGGGTCATAGTGGTGACAGAAGACTGGAGAGTATTTCTTTTTGGGTTTCCTTTTTCTTCTGGTGGATCGATTCTTTTCCGTCAATCTTTTCTAAAAGTACTGCACTCCAGTACTCATCACTTGCATCTGTTTGGAGAATATGTTGTCCTTCAGTGGGAATCTTTAGTGGAGAAGGATGCTGGATAATCTTCTTTAGATGTTGAACTACAACAGTCTGAGAGGGACCACATGATGGAACAGATTTTTATTAAGCATTTTTTACAGTTGGTTGGTGTGGATTGTCACATGAGGGAAGAAATCCCAAAGATAATCACAATGCCTAGAAATTATTGAATTTGTTTTTTGGACAGGCGTTCATCAGGAAAATGGACTAGCTCTTGAGATCTGTGTGGACCAGGGCGGTAATAGCCATCTTAATGATCATTCTAAGAAATTCTACAGAATCCTAGACCCAGATGCTCTTTTTGTTAGAAAGCATAATGCCATGTGAGTCTACAATTTTGAGAAAGTGGGAAAGTAAATCTTTATGGGAGTGATGATCTTTAGAAAATAAGAGCACGTCTTCTATGTAGATAAGTGCATGGTGGAGTATGGGCTCAAAGATTTTGATGACGGCCTTTTGAAAAAGTGAGGGTGCTACTTTAAGGCCAAATAGCATTACTTTCCACTGATAGTTGCAAAAGGTAGTTTTATGACGGTCAATAGGATGAATTCCTAGTTGACAGAATCCAGCTTTAAGGTCAAATTTGGAAAAGACCTTGGCATTATGAATATGGACAAATAAAGACTGAATTTTTAGCAAAGGGAACTTATCATCATGGAGAAAACAGTTAAGAGGCTGATAATGTATGACAAGATGTTTTGCCTTGGACTTTTTCGGACTGTTTTTCCACATAGAAGGCTTGACAAGCCCAATCTGAATTTGTGGATTCAATAAGCCCTTGTTGAAGCAATTGAGAGCATTCTTGTTGGGCTAATTTAAGATCAGATGGTGTCATACCAGGATGGGTAGCTTTGGTAGGATTGATGTCTTCGAAGTATTAGGACCTTAATCTCAACTAAAAGACCAGCTCCTAAAGAATGTGTCCAGTCATCCCGATTAGATCAGTGTTCTCTTTAGGCAACACAATCAGAATAGTATGTCACGTTAGAAATTCCAACAGAGCTTGTTTCTGAATAGAAAAGAAAAGGATATACTCATCTCCATCTTAGCGGGGTTCGATTGATTCTCACCCTTCATGGTAGAAAAGGGTTACCAGTCATCACTCAATTAGCACTGCTTGACACCCGGTTCAAAGAGTACCAGCATGCAGTCATTGGCACTGTCCTGACCACTTTGCATGCAGGAAGTGTTCTTTTAACTGTTTACCTTAATTTCAACCTCTCTCTGGATGATCCCAATCTACCCACAACTCTAAAAGTTCAAATCCAACTACAAGGAGCTGAACAAACAGTGTCATAAAAAATGGCAATGTTATACCATCAGCTGGTGTATAGATTACAAAACCATGCACTTGACCTTCCCACACCACAAACTTCATCTGATGGTCTAATGATTATTGCTAATTTAGAACCCATCCCTTCTATAGTCCAAATCCCAAGACAGATTCAAAAGCAGGAGCTTTTTAAGCTTGTGCCTCTTGAGTGGCTATCCAACTATGAAAAATTTCACCAGAATTCCCAACCTGTTCAAACCTCTGATGCTCTCTTTGAAAAAAGAGCTGATGGAATAGTTAGGATGACCTTTTAGCCACCCACTGAACAAACACCGTCTAGAGTTTCTTTCTCTTACTTTTCTATGATCCCCGCTGTTCTAACAGCATAGGAAAACATTCCCATCTATGGATTTGCTTTTGATGGTTACCCGATTTACCCATATAAGATTAATGGTCACTTTTTATGGGATGTTCTAGGTTCCCATATGTGTGATGCAGGATGTCCATGCCTTTAAGAAGAGGATGATGATGACTTTAACAAATGGTCCAAACGTCGGAAAAAGAAAAGTCATAAGGAGGGGTCATGCCAAAAAAGGCCTCCTTTGCTTCTAGATGATTCAGACAATACAACTCCTTTGCCGATCTATAAGAAAAGATTAAGGTTCATCTAAAAGGAGTATCAATAAAAACCATGCAAACAAGAGGCTAATCAGCCTAGTATGCAGCCAACACCAATCCAGTCTTCCATGGTGTTTTCATCCAACTCGTACCAAGAGCAGTTTCCACTTTTGAAAAAACACACAGATCCTCAGGCAAAGGTTGTCACTAAACCTTTTGTCCCTTCTCCGGTTACCCCCACAGACCAACTTGAGGATCCAAGACCTTTTGAAGCCATCCTAAACTAACAAACACATAATGTCAGAGCACAAAATTCGGCTTTCAGAACCCTTGATGACAAAATTGAAAGGGTTGCGTCTCAGGTAAAGCAGACTAACACTAAAGTTGATAAAATCTCAGCTCAACTTGAACAGATCTATCTCAATCTACAAAATCAAGTCTCTCAGCTTGATACAAAACTTTAGATGATGATTCAAAACCGATACTGGGGTCCATAATTCAACCAAAAAGAAGCAGAAATCAGAAGGCTAAAAGCCGAAGTTGCCAGAATAGATGCATATAAGCAACAACCTTCCTTATTTGCAAAATCTCCTACCCTACCTCTCCATACACCAACCTCCAATACCTATCAACCATTTTATACACCATTTTCCTCACGTCAACCAGTGAAAAAGGAAATTAAGAGGACACCAAAGTCAGTGTAATCTGGCTTTTCTTCTTT
Organism: Citrus medica; assembly: GCA_002013955.2. Lineage (NCBI taxonomy): Eukaryota > Viridiplantae > Streptophyta > Magnoliopsida > Sapindales > Rutaceae > Citrus > Citrus medica. Next base: position 52,114 of record MKYO02030591.1, on the reverse strand, counting down.
TATGATGAGTCTACGGTTGGGAGGTTGGGAATGTAAGAATGAAGTAGGGATCATAAACATTTCATGTTTTGGTCCAAGAGATGTGTGGAGGAATATAGTTGAGCTCCATAAGGAAGTTCTTTAAGGAAGTCTTGATCTGGAAATCTTGTTCGAGATAGGTAATGTGAGGGACTGTCATCCATTCATAACTCTGATTCTAGGTCCAAAAATCCTTAGTATGAGGATGTTGAAAGTATGGACGATGGATTATAAAAACAGAAGTGAACTGTTTTCTTTCTTGATCTGGTAGGTCTAGAAGATTATGTGTGTCAGCAATTTGTTGTAGCTTTCTGCACCACCATGGTAATGGTGAAAACCATTAAAAAATGAGTCCATGTAAGAGAAGTAGAAGACTCTGGATCATTGAGCTTGGTGAGAAAGGGTACGACTGGGAAAACCATTTTTGTGGCATACAGAACAGTAAGACACCACGTATACCAAAGTTCACCTTTGGTAATATCTCTGTGAGGTGTAATTACTAATCCTGTGAGGAAAAGATGATCAGGATGAAAACTGGGAAGGAACATAGGTTCTTCTCAAACGTATGCCTCTTGAGTGGATAACCAACTATGATCATTTCCATCAAAACACCACTCCCGTTCAAACCTCTGAACCCATGTATGAGAAAAGACCTGATGGCTCTGTTCGCCTTCAGTTCAAACCTCCTCCTTCTACCCCTGTAGAACCTCCCAGATTATCCTTTACCTGTTCAATGGTTCTACCAGTTGACATCATTCCAGAAGTCCTTCCTTCTGGTAAACCATTACCCATAATGTCCTTTACCTCTCACGGTACCCCTGTCTACCCAGACAAAATCGATGGCCATTTCTTATGGGATGTTCCCGACTCTGGCCGATGTGATCCCGACTGTCCATGTACTAATGATGATGATGAGGATTATTCTTCTAGAAAGAAAAAGAAGAAAATTATCTATCCTGCCTGCAAGTTATATTTGCCCGAAGATGATGATGAACCAGATTATCCACCTCTTTTGCCACTTTACAACAAAGGACTTCAGTGGATCCAACAACATCAGTCCAGGTCATGCAAACCAGTCAGTTCCTCTGCTGGTATCCTGCCTACACCTCCTATGGTGTCCTGCATGATGTTCTCATCAGCTTCTGCCTCAACTTCAGATTATAGTACAGAATACCCGCCTCTTGAGAAACGCTCAGACCAAAAGCATCAGGTCTGGAGCAAACCATTTTTCAACTCTCCTATTTCCTCCAGTGGACATCTTGAAGAACCCAAGCCTTTTGAAGCAGTCCTTAACTGGAAAACTCATAATGCCAGAGTCTAGAATGTTTCTCTCACTTCCTTACACTCTAAAGTTGATCAGATTGCCCACAGATCCTCTGCTGTTGAGACAAGGGTTACTTCCATTTCAGACCAGTTAACCAATTTATACAATAGTCTTCATGCTAAGGTTGCAAAGCTTGACCGTGACCTTCGAGCTATGATTGCCCATGGTGATAATTGTTATAAATTCACTCGGAAAGAGCAAGAAATCAGACAGCTTCAAGCTGAAATTGCCAGAATTGATGCTGACAACCAACGGCATCAAGCAGTTCACACTGCTCCACCATCCTATTTTCCCACAGAACCATATCACCGTCTCGGGTCCTTTTTCCCTACTACTCCAAGGGATTATACTCCTGAGAAAGTCTTTCCCATGACCTACCACTTGAATCCTCAACCTACAAAACCTAAACTTCGACCTCCCCGACGACCTGTTCCACCTCCTGTAGTGTCCATCCCTCCTCCAGTTCGTCCTATGTATTCAGACGCTATCCAAAAACCCCTTCAGATACATGAACCAGTGTTTCCTGACCTTCCATCTACCTCCGCCTTACCTCCCTTTACAGCATCTCCTTCTAAAACCGAACAAAAGAAGCCCTCTGAGACTTACCTTATCACTGAACCAGAACTTGACCAGAATGATAGTTCCTCAGAAGAATACAGTCCCTCCGACTCAGTAGAAACCTTTGATTCTATCACTGAGACTTTTGAGCCCAATAGTTTCAGTTCAGATGATTCCCAACAGCACTTGACTGATCTTTCCCTTCTTCTTATGGCGGATCATGCTAACTCTACCACTATTGATCCCCCTGCTCGGGAGTCTGGCCAACCCTATGGTAACATTCCTTCAGATGTTGAAGAAGAACTTGAAGGAAACAACTTTAACCCTCCTCCAAGAGCTCGATCTAAAGTTGCCTCTAGCAATGGACCATGGCTTACCTTTGATGATCTTCCACCAACTCGGTGGCGTGAACGTCTCCAGGAACTTTCTGCCTGGTTAGATTTACAGATGGTTAAACCTAGTGCAGAATTCTCTGTAGTCCTTAAAGAATTTATCTCTCGGTTTACTGGATCTCTCGGTGATTGGTTTGACAGTCTCGGACAATACAGACAATTACTGTATCTCCAGCATCCTACTGTCTCTGCTGCTCTCATGGACATTCATTCCCAGTTTCTTGGAGAACCTGTAGCTATCTTTGCCACTGTCCGCAAAGAATATCTCCAAATGAGATGTTGCTCAATGCAACGATCTGATCTGCATTACCATTTCAAGCGCATGTCTGCTCTATTCCATAAAATTGGTGGTATCAATGACCACACTCTCAAGCATGTTTTCTTGTCTTCTTAGCCTGAAGAATTACAACCTGAAATCCGTCGCCAGATTGCTAATGCCCAGCTCGACATCAACAATCTTTCTCTTGGCCGTATTTTCCAACTGGCTTTAGTGTCTCTCGATTACCTCTGTGATCAGAAGAAATTCTTTCGAAATCTCATGAAAGACAAAGAAGGTTTCCACACAGCCTGCAAGAAGCTTTACTTGGAAATCAAGTGCAAAGATTCTCATAATTGTACTTGTCCCTCCAAGAAGAAACTCCATAAAGTCAGATTTCACAAGAGATCTTCCAGAACTTCACAGTCACGCCCATTCCCTAAGCGTCACAAAAAGATTCGGTATTTCAGAAGACGAGAACCTTATGAGATTCTTGACAGACAAAGAAACACCATAAAGTCAGAACCTTATGAAATCCAGCCCATTTCGTTAAGCTTCCTTTTAAGCTTAATGAAGACCTCAATCCTACCAAAGCAACCCATCCGGGTATGTGCAGAGTTAGCCCAAACAGAATGTGCAGAGTTACTCACCCAAGGCCTTATTGAGCCCACAACTTCTCCATGGGCCTGCCAAGCCTTTAATGTTAATAAACGTGCTGAAACGTTACGAGGAAAAAAACGTCTTGTCATTGATTATCAGCCTTTAAACCAGTTTTTACAGGATGATAAATTTCCTTTACCTCGGAGAAATTCCATCTTTACCGACCTCCAAAATGCCAGAATATTTTCTAAGTTTGACTTAAAGTCTGGGTTTTGGCAGCTGGGTATTGACCCTGCTGAATGTTATAAAACTGCATTCTGTATTCCAAATGCCCATTACCAATGGACCGTTCTTCCCTTTGGTCTCAAAACCGCACCATCCATTTTCCAAAAAGCAATGACCCAAATCTTTCAGCCCATTCTGCACCATACCCTTGTTTATATTGACGATTTGCTTCTGTTTTCAAGTACTCCAGAAGAGCATCAAGTTTTACTCCAACAGTTTCATGATATCGTAGATCCATACGGTATTATGCTTTCAGACAAAAAGAGTACAATTGCCATAGATACCGTCGAATATCTCGGTATGCAGATAAAGCATGGATTTTATCAACCTGGACCCCACATTGCACAAGAATTGCTCCACTTTCCAGATAAGGATTTCACAAAAAAACAAGTCAAACAGTTCCTTGGCATCGTCAACTACATCCGTGATTTCCTACCTCATGTGGACCAGCAGACCAATATACTCTCTGCTTTACTAAAAAAGAATCATATCTCTTGGGATTCCAGTCACACTACAGCTGTCCAGCAGCTAAAGTAGATAGCCCAGGATCTACCAAAACTCAAGATCACGACAGATGGCAAACGTATCCTACAGACCGATGCTTCTAACATATCATGGGGAGCCTTGTTGCTTGAACAGATTGACAAAAAAGAATATCTGATCGGATATGCTAGTGGACATTTTAGTCCAGCCTAGCAGCACTATCACACGATCTACAAGGAGATCCTTGCCGTCAAAAACGGCATCAAAAAGTTTGAATACCATCTTCTTGGCCATACATTCTTGATCGGATTGGTATCAGAGCCTGTTTTTCTCAAAACAGAAAATGATTTTGGTATAATTCGTTTTTGAAAAATTCCTTATTCTAATTTTAGTTTGTTTCATCTCCAGAGAACTTAAGAGCTTTATACACATGGCATCTCCTTCACAACCTCCAGTTCACTTATCTTCATCTATGTCCCTTCCGAAATCTGTTACTAAGCATACTACGTCTAAAATAGAGAGTCTTATTGAGTATTCTTATATTCCAAATTCTGCCCAAGTAAATGAGTCTTCTCTTCCTCTTGTCAATCCTTACCAGTTGTATCAACGTCCTTCTCGTTTAACTCGTTCCATCCGTTCTCTTATTAGTACTTCTCGTTCTACTCCTAAAGAGTATATACAGTCTTCGTCCCTTGACCAATGTTCCCTCCAATCTACTTCTGCTGAGCAGTATGTCACTTTAGAAATTTCCCCTGAGCTCATTTCCCACTGGAAACAGCAACGATACACTCACTTTCACCTCGGTGGTGTCCGCCTTATTCTCACCCTCAATGGGCGAAAAGGTCTTCATGTCGTATGGATATGTGATATCATATATGTGATATCATGGCTAACCATATATGTGATATCATATACACATGTGATATGATATCACATATGTTAGCTAACATGTGTCAATGTATGTGATATCGCATATCTCCAGATATGTGATATCACATATCTATATTGGGTTGATAGGATTACAAAGGCTTCAAACTTTATAGATGTGATAGGTCAATCCTCACTTTAATCCTCTGTGATATATTAAAGTGCTCAAATGTCCTATCACACGGTTGACACAATATATCACAATAAAGATGAGGGATAATAGCTGTAGATAGGATATATAATATATCTGATACACAGAAATATTGTGATAGGTCAAACTTATCACGCAGGCATAAAGCTATTATGCGTCATGCTATATATCACCGTGACTGTGATAGCTTATGAATATATAGTGGCACTTTTAATATATCCTGTCTACAAACCTATCATCTCCTATCACACAAATTTTTAATATATCCGTGCTTTCCTGTCAATATATATTTCACAAGAGATCTTCCAGAACTTCACAGTCACGCCCATTCCCTAGGCGTCACAAAAAGATTCGGTATTTCAGAAGACGAGAACCTTCTGAGATTCTTGACAGACAAAGAAAAAAGTGCAGATGCTTCATTTGCAAGAAGCTCGGACAATTTGCTAAAGATTGCCCTAAGAACCCTTAGCGGTCTCAACGCTTAGTTCAACAGCTTCAGTCCTTACATCAGTTCTCTCCTGCTACTGACCAAATTGAGTTCTTATACTCTGAAAAGGAAAGTCCTGACCAGGATATAGTTTTTACCCTTGGCACTTCTGATTCAGATTCAGATTCAGCTTCATCTACTGAACCAGACGACTATTCCCCTGTCTTCCACATCCAGTCAGTACCTTCATCTTCTACTCAATTGTCAGTTCAACCCATTCCTTCCATCAAAATTCAAATCCTGTTATCCAAATACAGTCGGCCTATTCGTGCTATTGCCTTTATAGATATTAGCGCTCAGCGCAGTATTTAAACCCTGCTATTTTTCCGCCTGAAGCCTGGATTTCAAATGAAAATCATTTCCGCGCTGCTAGTGGAAAATTGTTTTCTACAAAGCTTCACACTAAGTCTAGAATTGGAATTCAGCTGTTCCCAAAGCTCACAGTTTGGACCCATGTTATTGGGTCTAGCATACCTGATAAAGATCTTCTTCTTGGGCTTGATATTCTATTCCAAGCCCAAAAAATTCAAATTCACCCTACTGGTCTCAGATTCCAGTCCATATTCCAACCATACACAGACCAGCTCAAACTCTATTATTTGGCCCAATCTCCTCCTGATTATCAGTCAATTTCGGCCCAGTTACTAAGGTTTTGTCCTCCAAACCATATGTCTTTTGACCATTCAAATCCTCTGTGGAAAAATCCAGCCCATTTCATTAAGCTTCCTTTTAAGCTTAATGAAGACCTCAATCTTACCAAAGCAACCTATCCACGTATGCCTCCTTCTGAGCTTCAGTTAGCCCAAACAGAATGTGCAGAGTTACTCACCCAAGGCCTCATTGAGCCCACAACTTCTCCGTGGGCCTGCCAGGCCTTTTATGTTAACAAACGTGCTGAAACGTTACGAGGAAAAAAACGTCTTGTCATTGATTATCAGCCTTTAAACCAGTTTTTACAGGATGATAAATTTCTTTACCTCGGAGAAATTCCATCTGTACCGACCTCCAAAATGCCAGAATATTTTCTAAGTTTGACTTAAAGTCTGGGTTTTGGCAGCTGGGTATTGACCCTGCTGAACGTTATAAAACTGCATTCTGTATTCCAAATGCCCATTACCAATGGACCGTTCTTCCCTTTGGTCTCAAAACCGCACCATCCATTTTCCAAAAAGCCATGACCCAAATCTTCCAGCCCATTCTACACCATACCCTTGTTTATATTGACGATTTGCTTCTGTTTTTAGGTACTCCAGAAGAGCATCAAGTTTTACTCCAACAGTTTCATGATATCATAGATCCATACGGTATTATGCTTTCAGACAAAAAGAGTACAATTGCCACAGATACCATCAAATATCTCGGTATGCAGATAAAGCATGGATTCTATCAACCTGGACCCCACATTGCACAAGAATTGCTCCACTTTCCAGATAAGGATTTCACAAAAAAACAAGTCCAATAGTTCCTTGGCATCGTCAACTACATCCGTGATTTCCTGCCTCATGTGGACCAGCAGATCAGTATATTCTCTGCTTTACTAAAAAAGAATCATATCTCTTGGGATTCCAGTCACACTACAGCTGTTTAGCAGCTAAAGCAGATAGCTCAGAATCCACCAAAACTCAAGATCATGACAGATGGCAAACGTATCCTACAAACCGAAGCTTCTGACACGTCATGGGGAGCCCTGTTGCTTGAACAGATATGCTAGTGGACATTTTAGTCTAGCCCAGCAGCACTATCACATGATCTACAAGGAGATCCTTGCCGTTAAAAACGGCATCAAAAAGTTTGAATACCATCTTCTTGGTCATAAATTCTTGATCAGATTGGATAATTCCTCTTTTCCTAAAGTCCTACAGTTTAAGGGTAAAACGATTCCCAACAGCCAGTTACTTCGGTTACAAGAATGGTTTTCCCGATATGAATTTGATGTTGAACATATAAAAGGACAAAAGAACCTCATTCCAGATTTCCTATCACGCATTCAGAAGAAACCTGCCTCACCAATCTTCTACACTTCACCAGTCTTCTCGATCTTCATGGCTACTAGATCTACTGCTACCTCTCTGCCTTCTAAGGCTCTCACCCAAAAGACCTTCCCAAGGCCTGTACAAACTTTTCCTTCCCTCTACCGCCTGCAGGAGTTTGCTAAACAATTTCTTTTCCGCTACTACATGAAAGCTTTCTTCCTTGAAGAAAACCCTCACAACCAGTTCCTCACTTTTCATCCCGAGAATCTCTTCCTTACAGGATTCTTCATCCCCTCTGTCAGGGATATCAGTGACGATGAACTCTGGTATTTCTGGTGCTTAACCGTACTCCATGCAACTCAGTTAATCATCCCCTTAGCCTACACAGTCAACACCCTCAATAATTTTTCCAAGGCTACTTCTCTATTGTGGACTCTGTTAGAATGGTTCGCTCCTCTTCCTCACTGGAGAACCCAACTCCAGCAGCTTAGTCACAACCATCATCTTTCCACCATCCCTTCTCATGAAGCTGAAAAATTCACATCAGTGTTCATAGTCCACCGACCTTATTTCCGTCACCCAGAAACAGCCACCTTCTTTGTTCAACCACAACTCAGCCACTACCACACAACCCCTCATCCCAGCACACTGGATCAAGACCCCATGTCTTTAAATCATGTTCCTCCACCACCACAAGACATCATGTCCAGTTCTATTGGACCTCGTCATGAAATGTTTATGGTACCTAATCCTTTTGGTTCCAACAAAGGTATCATTATCAAAGAAGAACATCCAAATACTCCTCCACAGATTTACTACCAGGATTCTCAGGATCCTGATGATGACTTTTTACCGCTCAGTCAACTCCTCCACGAGTATCAGACTCCACCTCAGCCAGAACAAGGCCAGTCATCAAGAGTCATATCGCAATCTGAGCCCATTATCACTCATCCGCCATCCCAATGCAGATCTCTCTGCATTCCCGGGATTGTCCATGCAAAAGGATGTCCCCAGTATGATGGCCCCACTTATCTAGAACAGTGCACCCTGTTCTGTGAACCTCATGTAGCCAACTGTCACAAAAGCTGCGTCAACTATCGCAGATTTGAATCCAGCTCTAGCTCAGATGATTACTGGATGAATCTATCCTCTCCGTAATTTCCGCCGCATGTCTTTATCCTGCTTTTGGCTTTGTCATGTTATGCTTTTATGTCTTGTCTTTTTATGTAAAAGATAAAGTTAGGGGGTCCTATCCCTACTTTACTTTATTAAAGTAGCTTTTGCTTTTAGCTTTTGCTTTTATATCTTATCTTTTTATGTAAAAGATGAAGTTAGGGGGTCCTATCCCTACTTTACTTTATTAAAGTTTGAATAGTTGTTTGCTTTATGAAAAGATAAGGGTCATATCTCACTCTTGTAAGTTTGGCTTTATCCCTTTGTAATCCCTATATAAGGGAGCCTCCTCTTAGTTCTTAACTAAGTTGGAAGTTGGATTCTAAGAAATATATAGCGTGTTCTCTTATCCATGTCTCTCTAAACTCCTCTTTCTTAAGTTCAATGGAGCTCTGAAATAGATAAGAAAAGGAATAAGGAAATTAAAAAAATGAATTTGTTCAAAACCAAGTTAGTATGCTCCACACTTGCCTTTGTATAAAGGATCCTGTGTATTAGAACACTTGAGACGATCTTTAGCTGTTTTCTTATCTGGTTTGGTACCTGTTTTAAGCTAAGGAGAGCTGTTTTAGGGTTGTATAACCTAGCATAGAAAACTGGTTTTAAGAGTCTCAGGTGCCCCCTCGGATTGGCCTTGAAGCTATTATGGTTGGTTAATATTATGATAGGTTGGTTAATAGGTGATATATTGTGATATATCACCTATATGTGATATATCGCATATAGGTATTTGTGATATGGTTATATCACATATCTATATGAACTATGTGATTTTTACTTTATAGTTTAGATAAAGTAATATTCCTGAGGTAATTAAACATATCATTTATTGGTAATTGATCAATTGGTTTACTGGAATATATATCACATATCTATATTACATGTGATATTACATGTAATATAACCCAGCTATATTGGGTTCATTTATCTATGCCTTAAGAACTGATATCACATGTAATATAGATATGTGATATCTATATTACATGTGATATAGATGTCACCAACCATGTGATATCACATCTTTAGCTATCACATTTGGAATATCTGTGACCTGTTATGAATCCTATCAACCCATGGGACCTGTTATGTGATATCTACAAACCATTAAAGTGGTGATATCACATATATGTCACAGTCACCAACTAGTGAATAGTTGATATCACATGTGATATAGGTAATGTTATATTGTGATATAGGTAATGGGCATTCGGAACCCTCATATATGAACCCAATGAGGTAACCAACCTGTCGTGGGTTCATATATCTATGTGATAGATATGTGATAGCTATGGGATATCACATAGCTATCACATGTTATATTCATAACCAATATAACATGTTTCATATATGTTTCATATATAAAGTAACCAATATATCTCATGTCACAAACATGTGATATAACATGTTCTCACATTGCTATGTTTGTGACATGTGTGACATGTCTTTACTTTATTCCCATGGATAAAGACATTGACATGTCTTTACTTTATTAAAACCAAGACATGAATCCAACTTCCTTAGCAACATGTGATAGACAGATAAGATTGATAAGACATGGTAATCCTCTTTCACAAATATCCGAGAAAGAGGAGTTTAGAGAGACATGGATAATTTCACAAATGCAGGGAACATTTGTGAAATTATCCAGATTCCACGACAGATCCCTCGTGCTGATCTTCTCAAACTTATGCCTCTTGAGTGGATAACCAACTATGAGCATTTCCATCAAAACATCACTCCCGTTCAAACCTCTGAACCCATGTATGAGAAAAGACCTGATGGCTCTGTTTGCCTTCAGTTCAAACCTCCTCCTTCTGCCCATGTAGAACCTCCTAGATTATCCTTTACCTGTTCAATGGTTCTACCAGTTGACATCATTCCAGAAGTCCTTCCTTCTGTTAAACCATTACCCATAATGTCCTTTACCTCTCACGGTACCCCTGTCTACCCAGACAAAATTGATGGCCATTTCTTATGGGATGTTCCCGGCTTTGGCCGATGTGATCCCGGCTGTCCATGTACTAATGATGATGATGAGGGTTATTCTTCTAGAAAGAAAAAGAAGAAAATTATCTATCCTACCTACAAGTTATATTTGCCCGAAGATGATGATGAACCAGATTATCCACCTCTTGCCACTCTACAACAAAGGACTTCAGTAGATCCAGCAACATCAGTCCAGGTCATGCAAACCAGTCAGTTCCTCTGCTGGTATCCTGCCTACACCTCCTATGGTGTCCTACATGATGTTCTCATCAGCTTCTGCCTCAACTTCAGATTATAGTATTGAATACCCGCCTCTTGAGAAACACTCAGACCAAAAGCATCAGGTCTGGAGCAAACCATTTGTCAACTCTCCTATTTCCTCCAGTGGACATCTTGAAGAACCCAAGCCTTTTGAAGCAGTCCTTAACTGTCAAACTCAGAATGCCAGAGTCCAGAATGCATCTCTCACTTCCTTACACTCTAAAGTTGATCAGATTGCCCACAGATCCTTTACTGTTGAGACAAGGGTTACTTCCATTTCAGACCAGTTAACCCATTTATACAATAGTCTTCATGCTAAGGTTGCCCAGCTTGACCGTGACCTTCGAGCTATGATTGCCCGTGGTGATAATTCTTATGAATTCACTCGGAAAGAGCAAGAAATCAGACATCTTCAAGCTAAAATTGCCAGAATTGATGCTGACAACCAACGGCGTCAAGCAGTTCACACTGCTCCACCATCCTATTTTCCCACAGAACCATATCACCCTCTCAGGTCCTTTTTCCCTATTACTCCAAGGGATTATACTCCTGAGAAAGTCTTTCCCATGACCTATCACTTGAATCCTCAACCTGCAAAACCTAAACTTCGACCTCTCCGACGACTTGTTCCACCTCCTGTAGTGTCCATCCCTCCTCCAGTTCGTCCTATGTATTCAGACGCTATCCAAAAACCCCTTCCGATACATGAACCAGTGTTTCCTGACCTTCCATCTACCTCCGCCTTACTTCCCTTTACAGCATCTCCTTCTAAAACCGAACAAAAGAAGCCCTCTGTGATATTATCATAACCACATATGCGGCTCACATAGTTTATCAACATGTGATATGGTTATGAACTAGATCACATGTGATATATAACAGTGACCCTGATATATTGTGATTTGTTGTGATAGGTCAACTTATCACATGTAATATAGATATGTGATATATACTGACAGAGGGGATATTAATATATTCCTATCACTTGTTTTTTAACAGCAAATCACAAGAACACGCTATATACAAGTAAATGGAACAAGATATTCTTGTGAGATACAAAGGCAAATATCTCAAGTGTGCACTGAAATGCATAAGGTGAATTTCAGTGCACCCTATTCTGTTGATATCACATGGGTTGTGATATCCCTATTGCGATATCATATCACATGGATATGATATCACATATCCATGATATGATTCAGTAACCTGCTCATGGATATCACATATATCACATCTATGACATCATATCACATATCTCATGGCTAACATCACATATGTGATATCACATATGTTAGCTATATAGATGAGCAGTAATATTGTGATATCACATACATTGGAGGGATAATATGATATCACATCTTTAACACATTAATATATATATGTGATATCACATATCTGTACTCCAAGTGTGGGCAACTATATATTGTGATATCACATATGTGATATTATGATAATATATCACATTGATAAACATGTGATATATGTGGTTATATCACAATATATATTGGTAATAGGAGATGATAGGTTCACCTATTAACCACATATATCACCTATATTAAAGTGCTATGTCTTTACTAGCAGGATATCACCAATATATCACATATATCAACATATCACATATAGGTGATATCACATAGCTGGTGCTATAACATGTTCATATATTGGTTATTCATAACCATATCACATAGTTCATGGTTCATATATCATGTTTAATTACCAATATATGATATAACCCAATATCACATGATATCACATGTAATATATATCACATAGCTTAGATAAACCACACATGTGATTAAACATATCACTTCAGTTCTCACAAACATTGGGTTTTTCATATAGCTATGTGATATCTCACCCACATGTCTTTACTTTATCCTATATGATATATATCACATATATCACACATATATGTGGTTATTCATAAGTGTGATATATTTCACAAATATATCACAATATATATGTGAAATATATCACAAATATATGTGAAAGATAGGCACATCTAGGTGATATATCTAGATGTGCATAATATATCACATGTTTATCAATGTGAAAGGGATATATTCCTTAGAATGTGATATATTGTGATATTAACCACAACCTATTATCATAATATATCCCGTTTTAAGTTGGTAAAACAACCATAATAGGTGTGACAGGATACACAGGATATATTAAAAGGCGTCACTTTTCTTATGATAGGATTCATAAAACAAAAGCGGGATATATTACTGGATAGGTTGTTTTAATATACAAACCTATCTCACAAGAATACCCTGTCCCAAAAATCTATCACAAGACTACAAGTGATAGGATATTTCACAATGCCAAGGGATAATTTGGATTTTAATAGAAGGTATAGGTATTGAACAAGAATGGAGGAAGGTTGGACTTTGTAAATAGGTTCAAAATCATAACTGTCAGAATCACTAGATTCTGCTGGTAAGGCAATGACTGTATCATCATTTAGCTATTCTTGTTCAGAAAACAAGTGTTCAACTTGGTCTGTGGTCGGGGAAATTCTGTAGTGGATTCGAGGTGTTGAATAAGTTTTTGATCGCTATACTTAGAGGCCGCATCACCACGTACTTTATGGTATCAGAGCCATACCCATCCTTGAAAATTTTGGTTTTCTAAATCTTGCTTTCCATTCCCAAAATGGTATAATTTGAGTCTTTATTCTGTTTTGATCTTTAGTCTTCAAACGCAGAGAGAACTCTTCATTCATGGCTTCCACTTCATCTTCAATTCCTTCAACTCTTGTTACTCTTTCTTCTACTTTTTCCTTACCGAAATCTTGCACTTTTCACACTGCCAATAAAATCGAAAATCTTGTAGAATACTCCTACATCCCTGAATCCGCCCAGATCAGTGAATCTTCGTACCCTCTCATCAGCCCTTACCAACTCTACAAACACCCTAATTCTTTTACTCGTAGTATCCGTACTCTCATCTCCACCCGCAGACCTCACCCTAAAGAATATATCTAGTCTTCTCGCCTGGATCAATGTTCTATTCATGCAACCCCTGCTAAGCAATATGTTACTCTTGAAATCCCCTCAGAATTGATTTCTAACTAGAAGTGCGAAGGTTTTACCCATCTCCATCTTGGAGGCATCAGATTAATCCTCACCCTTCATGGGAGAAAAGGATTACCAGTTACCGCTCGAATTGCTATGCTTGATACCCGATTCAAACAGTACCAAGATGCTATTATCGGTACTGTTCTCACAACCCTTCATGCAGGAAGTGTTTTACTCACTTTCTATCCCAATTTCAACATTTCTCTCCAAGACACCAATTTGCCCACAACCTTGAAAGTTCAAATTCAAATTCAAGGTGCAGAACAAATTTCCTCAGCCAAAATTGCTACCCTTCAACATCAACTGGTCTATAGGCTCCAAAATCATGCCTTAGATCTACCCACTCCAGAACATCACTCTGACACCCTCATGGTGTTAGCAGAATCTGACCAAATCCCTACAATCATTCAAATCCCTACAATCATTCCCCGCCATGAGCTCATAAAGCTTATGCCTCTTGATTGGATCTCCAACTATGAGTAGTTCCATAACAATACCACTCGCATTCAGACATCTGAAAGTATGTTTGAAAGACGACAACATGGCACAGTCCGACTGACTTTTAAACCACCTTCAAGTACTCCACAAAAGCCTCCTCGGCTCTCCTTTACTTATTCTTCCATGATCACAGCTGTTCAGACAGCTCAGGAAGATCTGCCCATTACAGGGTTCAATTATAAAGGTTACCCTGTTTTTCCAGCCAAACACAATGGCCATTTCCTATGGGATGTCCCCGGCTCAGGCATGTGTGACTCAAATTGTCCTTGATGGGATGATTGGGAAAAAGATGATGATTATGTCCCTAAAAGGAAAAAGAAACTCAAAAAGAAAAAACTTCCAGTCTCATGTCACCACCATGACCCATATCTACCAAAAGATCCTCCACCTCCACCTGCTCCATTACCCATTTACAGAAAAGAGCTTAAATGGATTGCAAAACATTGCAAATCTGAAATTCCATCACCACTCCCAAACCCAACACCTATCGTCCAACCACTGACTTGTATGATGTTTTCCTCTACCTCTTCAGATTACTCATCTTCCTTTCCTCCTTTAGAATCTCACACAGATCCCCACTGCAATGTTGTGTCCAAACCCTTTATCCCTTCACCTATTACCTCCACTGGCCACCTTGAGCCACCCAAGCCTTTTGAATCCGTCCTCAACTGGCAAACTCAAAATGCCAAGGCACAAAATGATACTTTGTTGCATCTCAATTCAAAAGTTGAGAACATCAATTTACGAACTGAACAGATTGAGACAAAAGTTGACTCTATTGCTGCCCAGATGCAGCAGATTCACCAAAATTTTCAAACCAGAATTGGTCAACTCGATTCAGAGTTACGAGCCATGCTTGCCCAGAGATACTATGGCCCAGAATTTGATCAAAAAGAAAGGAAAATCAGGCGCTTAAAAGCTGAACTTACTCAGATTGAATCTGAAAAATAGAAACCTACCCTTTTTACCACATCACCTCCTATCCATTCCATCGGCCCCACTTATCATCCTTTTGCCTCTATGCTATCTCCTATTAAACAGTACGACCCTTCCAAGTTATTTGGAATGACTCATACTCTTTTTAGAAACAATCCTTTACCACCACCTCCTACACCTAAACCAAAGTCTAAACCTCAACCACGCCCTGTCACATTTCCTCAATCCTCTCTTTCTATTCCTGGTCATCAATCCTCTGATTCTACAGCAGTATCACCATCCATACCACCACCAACTATCTCCCAACCTTCTACCAATATCTCCCAACCTCCTACCCAATCCAAGGATAAAGAACCCATGCACTAGTTTACTGCTCACACAGTCACCCATTCATCTACTATAGATGATCAAACTTCTGATTCAAATCTAGCTGTTCAGATAGCCATACCGACACCGACACTGAATCTTCAGCATCCACTAGTGACTCTGAAAAGTCTTATGCTGATATTACCAGAATCTTAATGGCTCAACCAGATCAACCTACCCAAGGCCACACCTCTCATACAGAACCCTATGTTGATATTCCCTCTAAAGTTGACGAAGAAATACCTGAATCTTCTGCCACAAACCAACCCTCTCCAGCTCAGGCCCAAACCAATCCACCCAGTCAAAAATCATCAAATGGTCCATGGTTCACATTTGATGATCTTGCAGCTCATAAATGGCGTGATCAACTTACTGAAATGTCTACCTGGATTGACCTCCAAATGCTAAGACCAGGAGCCACAACTCAATCAGTCCTTAGAGAATTTGCTACTCGTTTTACGGGTGCTCTAAGAGATTGGTTTGATTCATTAGGACAATCTCGCCAGTTACAGTTTGTTGATCTCCTAGAAGTTTCAAGTGCTCTTGCTGTTCTCCATGATTAATTCCTTGGCGATCCTTCTGCAGTTTTTGAAGCTGCGAGACGAGATTATCTCAACATGAAATTTTCAAACCAGAATTGGTCAACTCGATTCAGAGTTACGAGCCATGCTTGCCCAGAGATACTATGGCCCAGAATTTGATCAAAAAGAAAGGAAAATCAGGCGCTTAAAAGCTGAACTTACTCAGATTGAATCTGAAAAATAGAAACCTACCCTTTTTACCACATCACCTCCTATCCATTCCATCGGCCCCACTTATCATCCTTTTGCCTCTATGCTATCTCCTATTAAACAGTACGACCCTTCCAAGTTATTTGGAATGACTCATACTCTTTTTAGAAACAATCCTTTACCACCACCTCCTACACCTAAACCAAAGTCTAAACCTCAACCACGCCCTGTCACATTTCCTCAATCCTCTCTTTCTATTCCTGGTCATCAATCCTCTGATTCTACAGCAGTATCACCATCCATACCACCACCAACTATCTCCCAACCTTCTACCAATATCTCCCAACCTCCTACCCAATCCAAGGATAAAGAACCCATGCACTAGTTTACTGCTCACACAGTCACCCATTCATCTACTATAGATGATCAAACTTCTGATTCAAATCTAGCTGTTCAGATAGCCATACCGACACCGACACTGAATCTTCAGCATCCACTAGTGACTCTGAAAAGTCTTATGCTGATATTACCAGAATCTTAATGGCTCAACCAGATCAACCTACCCAAGGCCACACCTCTCATACAGAACCCTATGTTGATATTCCCTCTAAAGTTGACGAAGAAATACCTGAATCTTCTGCCACAAACCAACCCTCTCCAGCTCAGGCCCAAACCAATCCACCCAGTCAAAAATCATCAAATGGTCCATGGTTCACATTTGATGATCTTGCAGCTCATAAATGGCGTGATCAACTTACTGAAATGTCTACCTGGATTGACCTCCAAATGCTAAGACCAGGAGCCACAACTCAATCAGTCCTTAGAGAATTTGCTACTCGTTTTACGGGTGCTCTAAGAGATTGGTTTGATTCATTAGGACAATCTCGCCAGTTACAGTTTGTTGATCTCCTATAAGTTTCAAGTGCTCTTGCTGTTCTCCATGATTAATTCCTTGGCGATCCTTCTGCAGTTTTTGAAGCTGCGAGACGAGATTATCTCAACATGAAATGTTGCTCCCTCAATGCTAAGGATCTTGATTTCCATTACAAACACATGTCTTTGCTGTTTTACAAGCTTAATGGATTCAATGAACCGACATTAAAGCATGTCTTTCTGGCTTCTCTTCCAGAAGAACTCCAACCAGACAAATGCAAGAAGAAAAAAGATTGTGATTGCAGTTCTAAGAAGAAAAAGCATTTTCAGAAATTCACAACCCCAGAATTTTTGTCCCGACCTCGCAGATCCAGAAAGCCTTACAGATTCTTCCGAAAGAAATCATCCTCTTCACGAGACCTTAAACGGAAAAAATCAAGCAGATGTTTTATCTGTAAGAAAAAAGGTCACTTTGCCAAAGATTGTCCCAACAAACGAGAAAAATCCATCCGGCTAGTCGAGCATCTTCAAACCACTACCGACTACTCTCCAGACAAGGATGAACTGGAATTATATTTCTCTAAACAAGATGAACCCAATGATGAAACAATGTTCGCACTACAAAACTCCTCTGATGACTCAGACAGTGACCAGTCCCAAGTGATTTTCCATCAACAGTTATTGTCCCTAGACACTACTATTCCTATTCCCTCCATCAAACTCCACATCCTACCTTCCAAATTCCAAAGGCTCATTCCAGCTATTGGCCTTATCAACACCGGTGCCCAAAGAAGTATGTTAAACCCTCATATCCTTTCCCCAGAGCATTGGACCAAGTTTGAAGAATATTTCAAAGCTGTCAATGGCAAACTCTTCACCACCTCTTTGATTACCAAAAAACTCATTGGTATTCAAATCTTTCCAAATTGTGTCATTTGGACCATGGTTATTGGTTCTACTCTTCCTAATAAGGATATCATGTTAGGATTTGACATCCTTCACCAAATCAAACACCTCCAAATCATTCCCATTGGAATCCGAGTCAAGTCCATGTTCAAACCCTTCACAGATATTCTGAAACTCTACAATTTATTTGAAACTCCCCAGTCTTACCAGGATATTTCATCCAAACTCCTGAGTTTCTGTCCAGAGTCTCATTCTGAGTTCACCCATCCAAACCTATTGTGGAAAAATCAGTCTTTCTTCATTAAGTTACCCTTCAAACTAAATGAAGACATTAACCCGACCAAAGCTACCCATCCAGGAATGAGTCCTTCTGACTTACTCCTAGCCCAACAAGAATGTTACCAACTCTTAGCCCAAGGTCTAATTGAGCCCACAAGTTCTCAATGGGCTTGTCAAGCCTTTTATGTTGAAAAGTATTCTGAAATTGTTCGAGGAAAGAAATGCCTAGTCATTGACTACCAGCCATTAAACATGTTTTTACAAGATGAAAAACTCCCTTTGCCTCGCCGACAAAGCATGTTTACTTTTCTAAAAAATGCCTGGATCTTTTCAAAATTTGATTTGAAATCAGGTTTTTGGCAATTAGGCATTCAACCCTCCGAACGCTACAAAACCGCATTTTGTATTCCAAATGCCCATTTCCAATGGACAGTCCAACATTTTGGTCTCAAAACTGCCCCTTCCATTTTTCAAAAGTCCATGATCCAAATCTTCCAACCCATTTTGCATCATGCATTGATTTACATTGATGACATTTTAGTTTTTTCAGGATCACATGGTGAACATCGTCAGCTGTTAACTCAATTCTATGATCTTATCCAAAGTCATGGAATCATGTTATCGGCCAAGAAAAGCACCATTGCTACAGACAACATTGAATTCCTTGGTATGATCATAAAAGATGGCCACTATCAGCCAGGAAAGCACATTGCCCAAGAATTGCTTCACTTTCCAGATCAACAACTTTCCAAAAAGCAAATTCAACAGTTTCTCGGCATCATCAATTATATCAGAGACTTTATCCCACATGTGGACCACTACACTCATCACCTTTCATAGAGTACGTGGTGATGCGGCCTCTAGGTATAGCGATAAAAAACCTTTTAAAACATTTTTCCCTCGGGTTATATAACCCAAAACAGACTTTCGTTTAGTCTAAAACAGGGTACCAGACCACATAAGAAATGGTGAAAAAGTTTCTGATGCACAGAATCCTTACTGGAAGGCAAGTGCAGAGCATACTTCCTTAGGTTTTCAAAATGAACAAATTCATTTCTTTTTTCTTTTTCTTTCTTAGAACTTCATTTGCAGAGAGAGAATAGAGAGTTTAGAAAGACAACATTGAATTCCTTGGTATGATCATAAAAGATGGCCACTATTATGTAATAATTAAAGTTGTGTCATGATGTATCTTTTACTTTTACTTTTGTAAAAGATAGGGGTCCTGTCCTATCTTCCCCGAAGGATTCTCCCATATAAAGAATCCTCCATTCCTTTGTAATATAGAACTTGGATATAGAAATTTTCAGAAATAAACTCGTGTGTTCTCAAAAGCTTTGTATTTCTAAACTCTCCATTCTCTCTCTGCAAATGAAGTTCTAAGAAAGAAAAAGAATAAAGAATTAAATTTGTTCATTTTGAAAACCTAAGGAAGTATGCTCTGCACTTGCCTTCTAGTAAGGATCATGTGCATCAGAAACCTTTTGACCATTTCTTATCTGGTTTGGTACCCTATTTTAGACTTAAAGGAAAGTCTGTTTTGGGTTGTATAACCCAAGAAAAATGTTTTAAAAGGGTTTTTGATCACTTAACCTAAGGCCACAACGCCACGTGCCTTGTGCGGTTTGACAGGACAATCTTGGCAAAATGACCTTTCTTTTTGCAAATGAAACACCTGCTTTTCTTTCTGTCAGGAAACTGTTTGGAATGGGATTGCCTTTTTCTGAAAAAGCGAAACTGTTTGGTACGCCATTTCCTGGATGGAAATGGGATTCTGGATTTCTTAATGTGAGACTTTTTCTTGGGTGAGCAGTCACACTTCTTTGGATCTTTGCACTTTATAGCCAAGTAAGGCTTTTTGCAAGCAGATATGAAAGGTTCTTTGTCTTTGATGAGTTCCTGGAAGAACTTCTTTTGTTCACACAATTTGTCAAGACATCCCAGAGCAATCTAGAATAATTTTCCCTATGATAATGTGTCAATGTTAAGCCTGTGAGCAGCTAACTAACACTGAATTTCTAGTTGTAATTCTTCTGGAAGAGATGCTAGAAATATATGCCTGAGTGTGGGATAATTGAATCCACTCAGCTTATAATAGTGCAAAGACATTCGCTTGTAGCGGTAATGAAGATCTTTTGTGTTGAGAGAACAACATTTCATATTAAGATAGTCACGTCTTGCGGCTTCAAAAGTAGCACTTGGTTCTTCAATAAATTGATCATGGAGAACAGATAAAGCCTAAGAAGAAATCTTGATGAACTGAAGTTGTCTATACTGTCCAAGACTGTCAAACCAATCTCAAAGAGAACCCGTAAACTGAGTATTGAATTCTCTTAGAACAGATTGAGTTGTTGCATCTGGAGCTAACATCTGGAGATCAATCCAATCAGACAACTCTTTTAGTCTTTCTCTCCATTTTGTTGGAGGGATATCATCAAAAGTAAACCATAGAACATTAGAAGGTTTAGAAACTTTTGGCTGAGGTGGCATTGACTGAGAAGATTCACCAGTTTCATCAGTTTCTTGGTTTTCTTCATCAGTGCCAACAGGTTCAGTTCTTGGGCCAAGGTCAGTGGCACTAGACTGTTCAGTAGGTTTTGCCATGAGGAGTTTGGAAATATCAGCTAGATTCGAATTAGAAGTGTCTGAATCAGACAAATCAGATGACTCAATGGATGATGAATCTAATTGTGAAGGGGAATTTTCAGTAGAGGAATCTAGAGATGGTGAATGGGAAAGTTGTTGAGCAGAATACTGGTACATGGGCTGTTTTTCTAGAGAAACAGTAGTTTGGATTGGTGGTGGTTGAGTAGATTCAGGTAAAGAAGTTGGTGATGGAGAGGGTGATGGTTCAAACCTGGATGTCTGAGGATTTTGCTGAGGAATGGGTTTTTGAAATGGAGCTGGTTTTGGTTGAGGTCATGGATGTGGAGGAAACAAAGTATAGGTCATACCAAAAAGTTTAGAAGGTTCATATGTTCGGGAGGAAAAAGATGGCAAGAAGGGATGATAGGTAGGTTTAATTACTGGTAATGGAGCAGAACTTGTAAACAGGGTAGGTTGGACCCTTTCTGAGTCAATTCTGGTAATTTCAGCTTTCAAAGCTCTTATCTCAACTTCTTTTTTGTCAAAATCAGGACTATAGACTCATTGAGCAAGCATAGCCCGAAGTTCAGAGTTAAGTTGAGTAACTCTGTTATGAAGATTTTGATAAATCTGATTTAACTTATCTAAGATAATATCAACCTTTTTTTTCAATCTAGTTGGTTTTGTGTGTAATGTGGTCTACCTTATGATGCAAGGTAGTGAGTGCTTGGTTATGTGCAATAGCATTTTGAGTTTGCCAGTTTAAGACTGCCTCAAAAGAACGAGGTTCTGTGTAATGTGGTCTACCTTACCAGAAGTATCAAAACCCTAATTTCCACTACACGACCCCATCCGAAGGAATATATCCAGTCATCCCAACTCGATCAGTGTGCTATGCAAGCTACCACAGCTAAACAATATGTCACTCTTGAGATCCCCTCTGAATTGATCTCTACATGGAAACGTGAAGGCTATACACATCTTCACCTTGGAGGTGTTCATCTTATTCTCACTCTTCATGGGAGAAAAGGCTTACCTGTCACAGGCAGAATTGCTTTACTTGACACTAGGTTTAAGCAATATCAGTATGCTATCATTGGCACAGTCCTTACCACCCTCCATGCCGGAAGTGGTTTGCTTACCTTTTATCCCAATTTTAATCTTTCACTTCTTGATTCCAACCTTGCTACCACTTTAAAAGTTCAGATCCAGCTTCAAGGAGTTGAACAAATCACCTCAGCTAAAATAGCTACCTTGTACCATCAGCTGGTTTATAGGCTGCAAAATCATGCTTTGGATTTGCCAACCCCACAAACTGCAAATTCAGAAGCTTTAATGATTCTTACAGAATTTGAAGGGATTCCAACCATCATTCAAATCCCAAGGCAAATTCCTCGACAAGAATTAATCAAACTCATGCCTTTAGAATGGTTGTCCAATTATGAACAATTTCATCAAAATTCTAAACCCATACAAACTTTTAAAAGTCATTTTCAGAAAAAATTCAGATGGAACTGTTCGCCTTACTTTCAAACCACCACCCAGTTCGTCCTCAGAACCACCCAGATTATCTTTTACTTATTCTTCAATGATCACTTTTGTACACACAGAACAAGAAAACCTACCCATTCAAGCCTTTAATGATCAAGGTTTTCTTATCTACCCAGCAAAACTTCGTGGACATTTCTTATGGGATGTCCCAGCCTCTGGCAACTGTGATGCAAGCTATCCTTGTTGGGAAGATATTGAAGAAGATGATGACGAACCAAAAAGACGCAAGCGCAAGTCTAAAAAGATCATTTGTCCAGCTTGCCGCTATTATGCTGCTTATCCTGAAAATCCACTTGAGCCTGATTCTTAAGCACCTTTACACATCTATGATAAAGGTCTTGCTTGGATCCGAAAACATGAACCCGCTTTGCTCAACTGTAGACTTCAATCAACCCATGAGACTACCCATGTTAGTCCCACTCCCAAAATACAGTCCTGTATAATATTTTCCCCTATCAACATCTATAGAATACGAAGCCCAGTTTTCACCTTTGGAAAAACAAACTGACCAACAAAAGAATTTCATCTCCAAAACATATGTCCCCTCTACAGTAACTCCTGCTGGCCATTTAGAAGAACCTCGTTCTTTTGAGGCAGTCTTAAACTGGCAAACTCAAAATGCTGTTGCACAGAACCAAGCACTCACTACCTTGCATCATAAGGTAGACCACATTACACACAAAACCAACCAGGTTGAAAAAAAGGTTGATATTATCTCAGATAAGTTAAATCAGTGTTATCAAAATCTTCATAACAGAGTTACTCAACTTGACTATGAACTTCGAGCTATGCTTGCTCAACGAGTCTATAGTCCTGATTTTGACAAAAAAGAAACTGAGATAAGAGATTTAAAAGCTGAAATTGCCAAACTTTACTCAAAAAGGGTCCAACCTACCCTATTTACAAGTTCTGCTCCATTACCAGTAATTAAACCTACCTATCATCCCTTCTTGCCATCTTTTTCCTCCCGAACTTATGAACCTTCTAAACTTTTTGGTATGACCCATACTTTATTTCCTCCACATCCACGACCTCAACCAAAACCAAAGAAGACACCAAAACCAGCTCCAGTTCAAAAACCGATTCCTCAGCAAAATCCTCAGACATCTAGGTTTGAACCATCACCTTCTCCATCACGAACTTCTTTACCTGAATCTACTCCACCACCACTAATCCAAACTACTGTTTCTCTGGAAAAACAGCCCATGTACCAGTATTCTATTATGAGAACCATCAAGAGAATACCATTAAAACTTCAAGTGATCCTTTGCACATTCATGGAGGTCCAATTACAAGAGCAAGAGCTAAAAAGATGCAAGCTGCTTTAAATGGATTAATTGAGAAAATATGGATTGAAAATGCAATTCAAGATACAAGACATCATGAATTGGGCTTGAAGAGAAGACAAGGCATTGTGGGCATTATTCAAGTTATTGGGCAGCCAAATACACAATTTGTATCAAATGTAAAAAGGTCAAATTCAGAATAAAAACTGTATTGATTAAGCCTAAAGTAATGTGTAAGCTATATACCATTGGAAAGATAATTAATTGAGCTTTCCAATAAATTTTACAGAGCTGGATTTGGAGTTTTATAGAATGAGTTATGACCAATTCATTACAGCTTGTTCAGACTTGAGATTTTCAACTTCATTTGTTTGTTTTGTTTCAAGTTTGTCAATGTGTAAGGTAGTTGTGTAAGGTAAGTCTACCATCAATGATGGTGGGCTAACATTAAGTTTGTCAATGATAGCATTAATTATAGTAGGCTAGCATTAAGTTTGTCAAAGATAGCATTAATTATGGTGGGTTGGTGAAGACTTTTGAAACATCCTTTGACAAACTTACTTGGAGGGTTGTTCCAATGTTTCCATTTGTATTTTTAGGATCTTGGGTTTCTTTTAGTCTATTTAAATTCAGCAACCTTGCTATGTAATAATATTAGAAATTAATGTTATTTGAATTTAAAATATTATTCTTTCTTTGGTTCTTTTGAGAACTAGTGAACTTATCAAGAATTTGCATTCTTATGGCATTCTAAATTTACACTTATCACTCACCTTCTCATCTATTTCTTGAGTGTGGCGTCAATATCATTCTCTATACCTTTGGTTCATGTTTTCTTAAGCATTGGGTCAATGTTTTGTTTGTCATAAATTTGTTTAGAACTTTCTTAGGAAGTTGAAACTACAAATTAAATGTGAGTTTCAAAGTTTCTTTGTGGGATTCGCATCATTTGGTATCGGAGCTAGTTTCTAATCAGGTTTGGATGTCTTATTTATTTTGATTATCAAAAAGAAAAAAAAGAGAAAAAACGTACAAAAAAAATATTACAAAAGGATTCAAGTATTTCTACTTTCATCAAATTGAATTTTAGTTATTCATTTTCCTTGACATAGTTTATACACATATTAATTGTGTTGCTTTGCTTACTTGCTTTCCTTTCTTCAATTTCCTTTTTCATTCTTTGTGTCCTCTTAATTTCTTTTCTTTGTTAGTGTGCTGGATTGTCATATTTGGTGTGCCACTTGGGTTTTTTGTTTCTTGATTTTGTTTATTTAGTTTAATAAAGAACTAAAAGAGAGAAATAAGTGTGGTAAAAGGCAAAAGTTTGTGAGATCATTAGAGGGTAAAAGCCAATTTGTGTGTTAAACACGAGAGTTCAGTGACATCAAATTGAGTGAAACACGTGAGGGAGTGTTGTGAGGTCTTTTTGCTAACATTCTTTTCATATCACAAATATGTCAAAAGATCAAGAAGCTATAGACTAATCAATCATGCTCAAAGCCATGCAACAACAATTTGAGCATATGAATCTGATGTTTGGAGAGATTTGTGACAAATTGGAGAGGCAAGACACTGCCATAGCTAATCTACAAAGGGGGCAACAACCAATAGCTCCTAATGTAGAGGTAATCAATGGAGTGTTGTCATGGGAGAAGAAGATGGCGATGACATAGATGATTTTGATGACCAGGCCTCCGTTGACATGCGTGGAAGAGATAATAGAAGGGCAAGACGTATGGATCGTGATTTGGGGAGTATCAAACTGAAAATTCCTTCTTTTCAAGGTAAAAATGATCCGGAAGCTTATTTGGAGTGGGAAAAAAAGGTGGAGCTAGTATTTGATTGCCACAACTACTCTGAGGAGAAAAAGGTAAAACTAGCTGCTGTTGAATTTACTGATTATGCTATTATTTGGTGGGATCAACTTGTTTTGAGTAGGAGACGAAATCGTGAAAGGCCTATAAACACTTGGGAGGAGATTAAGGCCATCATGAGGAGGAGAATTGTTCCTAGTCATTCTTATAGAGAGCTGCACCAAAGGCTTCAAAGTCTTATACAAGGTTCTAGAAGTGTGGAAGATTACCACAAGGAGATGGAAATAATTGATTCGAGCCAACATTGAAGAAGAACGAGAGGCCACTATGGCAAGATTTTAACATGGTTTAAATAAAGATATTGCTAATGTGGTTGACTTGCAGCACTATGTTGAGTTGGAAGACATGGTTCACATGGCCATGAAAGTGGAACGACAACTAAAAAAGAAAGGTTCCACTAGAACCAATTTGGGTTCATCTTCCTCATGGAAGTCAAAATGGAACAAAGATGAAAAGGTTGTTTCAAAGCTTAAGATTGAGCCAATCAAGGATCATAAAGAGGGAGGCAACCAAAGCAAAGGTAAATCTGATTCCCAACACTCTAGAAATAGAGATATTAAGTGTTTTAAATGTTTAGGGACATGTCATATTGCATCTCAATGCCCAAATAAGAGAGTAATGATCCTCAGGGATGACGGTGATGTTGAAACCGAGAGTGAATCAAATGATGATCTTATGCCACCTTTGGAGGATGCTAATCAACAGGATGGTTGCTAGGCGTGCTCTCAACATGCAAGTAAAAGAGGATGAGGAGGTACAACGTGATAACATCTTTCATACTAGATGCCACATCAAAGATAAGATATGTAGTATGATAATTGATGGTGGAAGTTGTACTAATGTAGCTAGCACTAGTTTAGTTGAAAAATTAAATTTGAAAACTTTGAAACATCTAAGGCCATATAAGCTACAATGGCTGAATGATTGTGGGGAAGTTAAACTAAATAAACAAGTGCTGGTTTCATTCTCTATTGGGAGATACAAGGATGAGGTTCTATGTGATGTAGTACCCATGCATGTTGGACATATTCTTTTGGGTCGACCTTGGCAATATGATAGGCGTGTGAGACATGATGGTTGCTTAAATAAATATTCTTTTGTAATGAACAAAAGATAAATCACTCTTGTACCATTAACACCTAGGCAAGTGCATGAGGATCAAATGTCAATACAAAAAGAGAGTGATACAAAAAATGAAAATGAGAGTACAAAAGAAAGAGAGATTGAGAGAAAAGTAAGTGAAAAGATAGAAAAAATATTGTTGAGAGAAAAGAGAGGCAGCAAGTGAACTTGTTTGCAAAAGAGACTGAGGTTAAGAGGGCTTTCTTTTCAAAACAGCCTATCGTTGTACTTTTGTGCAAAGAGGCTTGTTTACACACTAATGAGCTTAACTTTTCTTTGCCTAGTGCTATTGTGACTCTTTTGCAGGACTTTGATGATGTGTTTCCAAATGAAGTTCCTAACGGTTTGCCACCTATTAGGGGAATTGAGCATCAAATAGACTTCGTCCCATATAGAGGTAACCCTGAGGAGACAAAGGAGCTTCAAAGGCAAGTTGAAGAACTCTTGGCAAAAGGATATGTGAGGGAGAGCATGAGTGTGGTACCAGTTTTACTAGTGCCCAAAAAGGATGGAGCATGGAGGATGTGCGTTGACTGTCGTGCAATTAATAAAATCACTATAAAGTATCGACATCCTATTCCTAGACTTGATGACATGCTTGATGAATTGCATGGTTCTTGTGTGTTTAGTAAAATTGATCTTAAAATTGGATATCATCAAATTAGGATTAGAGAGGGAGATGAGTGGAAAACTGCCTTTAAAACAAAATATGGTTTATATGAGTGGTTAGTGATGTCATTTGGGTTATTTAATGCACCTAGCACTTTTATGAGGTTAATGAACCATGTTTTGCGTGCTTTTATTGGTAAATTTGTAGTTGTCTATTTTGATGATATTTTGATCTATAGCAAAGGCTTAGATGAACACATTGAACATTTACAAAGTGTATTGACAGTTTTAAGGAAGGAAAAGTTGTATGCTAATTTGACGAAGTGTTCTTTTTGTACAAATCAGATTGTTTTTCTTGGTTATGTTGTAAGTGCTAAAGGAATTGAGGTTGATGAAGAGAAGGTAAAGGCTATTAAAGAGTAGCCTACACCTAAAAGTGTAAGTGAGGTAAGAAGATTTCATGGTTTGGCTAGCTTTTATAGAAGAATTACAACCAGAAATTTAGCGTCAGTTAGCTGCTCACAGGCTCAACATTGACACATTATCATTCCGAAAATTATTCCAGATTGCTCTGGGATGTCTTGAAAAATTGTGTGAACAAAAGAAATTCTTCCAGGAACTCATCAAACACAAAGAACCTTTCAGATCTGCTTGCAAAAAGCCTTACTTGACTATCAAGTGCAAAGATCCAAAGAAGTGTGACTGCTCACCCAAGAAAAAGTCTCACTTCAAGAAATCCAAATTCCCATTTCCATCCAGGAAATGGCGTACCAAACAGTTTCGCTTTTTCAGAAAAAGGCATTCCCATTCCAAACGGTTTCCTGTCAGAATGATAAGCAGGTGTTTCATTTGTAAAAAGAAAGGTCATTTTGCCAAAGATTGTCCCGTTCACTACAAAATTTTCCCCGACCACAGACCAAGTTGAACACTCGTTTTCTGAACAAGAAGAGCCAAATGATGATACAGTCTTTGCCTTACCAGCAGAATCCAGTGATTCTGACAGTTTTGATTTTGAACCTATTTACACAGTCCAACCTTCCTCCGTTCTTATCCATGACCGTTCAATACCCATACCGTCTGTTAAAATCCAAATTATCCCTTCCAAATATCACAAACCTATCACAGCCATTGGTTTCATTGACATTGGTGCTCAGCGAAGTATGCTTGATCCTGCTATTCTTCCTATTGAGTATTGGAAAACTCAAGAGGAACACTTCAAAGCAGCAGACAGAAAGATCTTTACAACTAAATTAGTTACTAAACATCCAATAAGAATCCAGTTATGTCCTAATTATATTGTTTGGATAAAACTAATTGGTTCATCTTTGCCAAACAAAGATCTCTTTCTAGGGTTTGATATCCTACATCAAGCAAAAAATGTCCAGATCACTTCCTGTGGTTTGCGTTATAAATCATGATTAAACCCTTCACCAGCACTCTAAAGATCTATTCTTTAGCCAATTCACCACCCTCATATCAAGCCATTACAGATCAAATCCTAAAATTTTGCCCTGAAAACCATAGCCTTTTTACCCATCCAAACCCGTTGTGGAAAAATCCAAAATTCTTCATAACCTTACCTTTTAAACTAAATGAAGACAGGAACCCAACCAAAGTTACCCATACAGGAATGACCCCACAAGACCTTATCTTGGCATAACAAGAATGTGCTCAATTGTTAAAACAAGGCCTCATTGAGCCCACAAATTCTCAATGGGCTTGTCAAGCCTTCTATGTTGAAACAAGGTCTGAAATTCTTCGTGGCAAAAAACGATTGGTCATTGACTATCAGCCACTCAATAATTTTCTCCAAGATCAAAAACTTCCACTACCCAACAAACACACCCTTTTTTTTCCACCTAAAAAATGCTCAAATCTTTTCAAAATTCGACTTGAAGTCTGGGTTTTGGCAACTTGGCATTCACCCCTCCGAACGATACAAACTGCTTTTTGTATTCCAAATGCCCATTACCAATGGACAGTTCTTCCCACCATCTTTCAACCAATCCTCCACCATACCCTTATTCACATTGATGATTTACTTCTTTTTTCAGGTACTCATGATGAACATCACAAGTTACTTCAACAGTTTTTCCAGATCATTCAAGATTATGGAATCATGATCTCTGACAAGAAGAGCACGATTGCGACAACCTCTGTTGACATTCTTGGCATGAAAATCCAAGATGGACCCCACATTGCACAAGAGTTACTTCATTTTCCGGACAGTAACTTTACCAAAAAGCAAGTCCAACAATTTCTTGGAATCATCAATTACATCCGTGATTTCCTACCACATGTCAATCACCACACAAGCAAGTTGTCTGCCCTTCTAAAAAAGAATCCACCATCCTGGTAAAAAATCCACTCAAATATTGTAAAGCAATTAAAATAGATTGCCCAGAATCCTCCACCTTTAAAGCTGCTTACAAATGGTAAACGAATCCTGCAAACCGATACTAGTGATGAGTCATGGGGGGCCGTCCTCCTTGAAGAATGCAATGGAAAAGAACACTTTATTGCCTATGCAAGTGGAAAATTTATTGATGCACAAAAGCATTATCACACAGTCTACAAAGAAATCTTAGCCGTGAAAAATGGTATAAAAAAATTTAAATTTCATTTGATTGGTCATAAGTTCTTGATTATCAAGTTAAAAAAAAAATAAATTCCATTTTGATATGCAGAAACTCGGATTTATAGCCCAAAAGGAATGTTCCCAACTGTTAGCCCAAGGTCTCATTGAGGCCACAAGTTCTCCATGGGCTTGCCAAGCCTTTTATGTTGAAAAGCATTATGAAATTGTTCAAGGAAAGAAACGCTTAGTCATTGATTATCAACCACTCAATATGTTTTTGCAAGATGACAAGTTTCCTTTACCCCGCCGACAAAGCATATTTACTTTTCTAAAAAATGGCCAGATCTTTTCAAAATTTGATTTGAAATCAGGTTTTTGGCAACTAGGCATTGAACCCTCTGAGCGTTACAAAACTGCCTTTTGCATCCCCAATGCCCATTTTCAATGGACCGTCCTACCCTTTGGCCTCAAGACTGCCCCATCCATTTTTCAAAAATCCATGGTCAAAATCTTCCAACCCATTCTGCTTCATGCATTGATTTACATTGATGACATCTTGCTTTTTTCAGGTCACATGATGAACATCGCCAGCTGCTCACTCAATTTTATGATATTGTCCAAAGTCATGGAATTATGCTATCAGCCAAGAAAAGTACCATCGCCACAGATAACATTGAATTCCTTGGTATGATCATAAGAGATGGCCACTACTAGCTAGGAAAGCACATTGCCCAAGAATTTCTTCACTTTCCAGACCAACAGCTTTCCAAAAAGCAAGTTCAACAGTTTCTCGGCATCATCAATTACATCCGAGATTTCATCCCACATGTGGATCACTACACTCATCACCTCTCAGCTTTATTGAAAAAGAAGCCCCCCGAGTGGAATGCTGACCACACCACTACTGTCACTACTCTAAAGCAAATTGCGTAAAATCCGCCTCCTTTAAAGCTGATTACTAATGGAAAGCGCATCTTGCAGACAGACGCTAATGCTGACTCATGGGGTGCTATTCTCCTCGAAGAACTCGATGGAAAAGAACACTTTATCGCTTACGCTAGTGGACACTTCTCTAACACACAGAAACACTACCATAGCGTCTTCAAAGAAATCTTAGAGGTAAAGATTGGCATAAAAAAGTTTGAGTATCATCTTATTGGTCATCACTTTCTCATCTGCATGGACAGTTCAACCTTCTCCAATATTTTCAATTTCAAAGGTAAAACTGTTCCAGAAAAAATGTTACTCCGTTTAAAAGATTGGTTTGCAAAATATGACTTTTCAGTTAAGCATATAAAGGGGTCCCAGAACCTTATCCCTAATATGCTATCCAGACTCTCCAAACCAGAAAACCCTCTCACCCTGGTTTCTACAACCTACCACTTCCCAATCATCTTCATGGCTACATCTCTCCCACTCGAAGCTCTCACCAAGAAAAATTTTCCCCTTGACAAAACTTTCTCCTCTGTCTTTGCTATCCAGGAATTTGCAAGAAAAGTTGTTTTCCGCTTCTTCATGAAAGCCTACCTCCTAGCAGACTCATTTCCATTTTCTACTTTCCACTTGGAAAATCTGTTTCTTACAGGTTTAACCCTTGATCCATCTAGAGAACTCACTGAAGATGAGTTATGGTACATCTGGTGCCTAACTGTTCTTTATGCCACCAAACTAGTCCTACCCATCGCTCTCACTTTGGCACATCTCCTTAATTCAGAACAGGTCACCTCTCTCACTTGGACACTACTGGAATAGTTTTCCCCAATACCATGGTAGAGAAAGAAGCTACAACAACTGTCAGAGATTTACGATCTTGAACGTATGCCTACTTGTGAAGCACAAATGTTCACATCCGTCTTCATCATTCACAGGCCAAACTTTCAGCATCCAGATACAAATCTCTTTTGGACTCAAGATCAAGTGTATGAATGGTTCACTGCACCTCACCCAGCTATCATTGATAATGAAATCCAATGTACCCTGCACAACTATCTATGTCAATTAAATCACCAGACTCCGCCACATAGATATTTTTCACACCTCCTTAGGCCCACAACATGACCTCTTCATGATCCCTACTCCATCTGCTATCTCCAAGCCAAAGTCCACATGAATCATTATCAAAGAAAAAAAACCATATTACACCGACTTCCTTTACCAAGACTCACAAGACCTATGGGAAGAATTCCTTCCTCTCAGTCAACATCTCCATCAATTTCCACAACCAACCATGACTGAACCCGGATCGTCATCACAACCCCCACAACCCTCCAAAGCAGACAAAGCCACGCAGACACCAAGCTTTATGCCACAATCATCACCACTCAAATCAGGATATAGACGAGATTGCCCTTACCCACCTTACCGTGGTCCCCACTGTAAGCATCCAAAACCTTTTTCCCAACAGCCTCCCCTGACACCGACCCAGATGAAACTGAAAGCTCCTCCGAAGACGACTACATGAATCTCTACTCTCCATAAAGTCGTTTGTCATATTGTAATAATTATGTTTTACTTTATGTCTTGTCCTGTAAAATTATTAAAGTTTGCTTTTACTTTAAGCTTTTAGTTTTGTCAAAGTCATGCTTTAATTATTAAAGCAGTCATGATGTATTTTGGTTTTACTTTTGAAAAGATAGGAATCCTATCTTATCTCCTCGAGAATTCTCCTATATAAAGGATTCTCCCCTCCTTTGTAAGCATAAGAAGTTTTCTAAGAAATAAACTTGTTTGTTCTCTAAAGCTATGTGTTTCTAAACTCTCTCTCCTCTCTCTGCAAATGAAGTTCTATCGAAAGAAAAGGAATAAAGAATTAAATTTATTCATTTTGAAAACTTAAGGAAGTATGCTCTGCAGAAAACTTTTGATCATTTCTTATCTGGTTTGGTACCTTGTTTTAGACTAAGGAAAGTCTGTTTTGGGTTAAATGACCTAGAAAGAAACGTTTTAAGTTTTGATCTTATCTACCAAGAGTATATCGGTTGGAAACCTTTTCGGGTTACGAACTACTGGTCCAAAGGGCAACTTGGATCGCTGTACCTAGGGGCCACAACGCCACGTATATTTTGGTATCAGAGCCATACCCGTCCTTGAAAATTTTGGTTTTCTCAAATTCGTTTTCCACGTCCAAAATGGTATAATTTAAGTATCTTTATTTTATTTTAATCACTAGATTTTAGGAGTAGAGAGACCTTTCATTCATGGCTTCCACTTCCTTTTCAACTCCCTCAAATCCTGTTATTCTTTCCTCTGCTCTTTCTTTACCTAAATCTTGTACTTCCCATATGGCCAATGAGATCGAAAACCTTGTTGAATACTCCTACATCCCTGAATCCGCCCAGACTAATGAATCCTCCTACCCTCTCATAAGCCCTTACCAGCTGTATAAACGACCTAGTTCCTTTACCTGCAGTATCCGTACTCTCATCTCTACTCGACACCCTCAACCTAAAAAATATATCCAGTCTTCTCATCTGGATCACTGTGCTCTTCAAGCAACCTTTACTGAGCAAATTTCACCCTTGAAATCCCCTCAGATTTGATTTCCAACTGGAAACGCGAAGGTTATACCCATCTCCATCTCGGAGGAATCCGATTAATCCTTACCCTTCATGGGAGAAAAGGGTTACTGGTTACAGCCCGCCTAGCTATGCTTGATACCCAGTTCAAACATTATCAAGATGTTGTTATAGGCATTGTCCTGACCATCCTTCATGCAGGAAGTGTTTTACTCACTTTTTATCCCAATTTCAATCTTTCTCTCCAAGATACCAACTTGCCCACAACCTTGAAAGTTCAAGTTCAAATTCAAGGAGCAGAACAAATCTCTTCAGCCAAAATTGCCACCCTACACCACTAACTGGTCTATCAGCTTCAAAATCATGTCTTAGATCTACCCACTCCCGAACATCACTCTGACACCCTCCTGGTGTTAGCCGAATCTGACAAAATCCCAACAATCATCCAGATCCCCAGAAAAATTCCTCGCCATGAGCTCATCAAGCTTATGCCTCTTGAATGGATCTCTAACTATGAGCAATTCCATAACAATCCATCTCCCATTCAGACATTTGAAAGCATGTTTGAACGACGCCCTGATGGCACAGTCCGAATGACTTTTAAACCACCTCCCAGTGCTCCTCAAGAGCCTCCTCGGCTCTCCTTTACCTATTCCTCAATGATCACCGCTGTTCAGACAGCTTAGGAAGATCTACCCATTACAGGGTTCAATTCTGAAGGATACCCTGTTTATCCGGCCAAACAAAATAGACATTTTCTCTGGGATGTCCCCGGCTCCGGCATGTGTGACCCAACTTGTCCCTACTGGGATGATTGGGAAGAGGATGACGATTATGCCACTAAAAGGAAAAAGAAACCCAAAAAGAAAAAACCTCCAAACCTGTGTCAACACCATGACCCCAAACCACCAAAAGATCCTCCTCCTCCAACAGCTCCTTTACCCATATACCACAAAGAGCTCAATTATATTGCAAAGAATTACAAATCTGCCACTTCATTACCAATTCCAACCCAACCATCTTTCGTACAACCACTGGCTTGTATGATGTTTTCCTCCACCTCTTTAGATTATTCCTCTTCTTTCCCTCCTTTAGACAGCAATACAGACTCCCAATGCAATGTTGTGTCCAAACCTTTTGTCCCTTTCACCTATTACCTCCACTAGGCACCTTGAGCCACCCAATTGGTAAACCCAAAATGCCAGAGCTCAGAATGATTCCTTGTTGCATATCAATTTTAAAGTTGATAAGATCAGTTTACGAACTGAACAGATCGAAACAAACGTTGATTCTATCACTGCTCAGATGCAGCAGATCCACCAAAATCTTCAGTTCCGGATTACCAAACTCGATTCAGAATTACGAGCCCTGCTTGCCCAACGCTACTATGGCCCAGAATTTGACCAAAAGGAATGGAAAATCAGACGCTTAAAAAATGAGCTTGCCCAGATTGAATCTGAAAAACAAAGACCTACCTTCTTTACAACATCTCCACCTATCCCATCCATCGGCCCAACCTACCATCCATTTGCCTCTATGTTGTCTCCCATTAGACAGTATGATCCTTTCAAACTATTCGGTATGACTCATACTCTTTTCCGAGATAACCTATTGCCACCTCCACCAAAGCCTAAACCACGACCTAAACCTCAACCACGACCTGCTAACATTCATCAACCAACTTTTCCCGACCAACAGTCTCCCACTTATACGCCCGCAACACCACCAACACCTTCACCACCTATCTCATCTCAACCTCCAAATCATTCCCATTGGAATCCGAGTCAAATCCATGTTTAAACCATTCACAGACATTTTGAAACTTTACAATTTGTTTGACACTTCCCCCGCCCTACCAGGATATTTCCACCAAACTTTTGAGTTTATGTCCAGAGTCTCATTTTGAGTTTACCCATCCAAACCCATTGTGGAAAAATAAGTCTTTTTTCATTAAGTTATCTTTCAAACTAAATGAAGACATTAACCCAACCAAAGCTACCCATCCAGGAATGAGTCCTTCTGACTTACTCCTAGCCCAAAAGGAATGTTCCCAACTGTTAGCCCAAGGTCTTATTGAGCCCACAAGTTCTCCATGGACTTGCCAAGCCTTTTATGTTGAAAAGCATTATGATGCTTTTGGTATGAACGTTTCTCAAGATGTCCACTGGAGGAAATAGGGGAGTTGACAAATGGTTTGCTCCAGACCTGATGCTTTTGGTCTGAGCGTTTCTCAAGAGGCGGGTACTCAGAACTATAATCTGAGGCTGAGGCTGAGGCAGAGGCAGATGAGAACATCATGCAGGACACCATAGGAGGTGTAGGCAGAAGACCAGCCGAGGAACAGACTGGTTTGCATGATCTGGGCTGATGTTTCTGGATCCACTGAAGTCCTTTGTTGTAGAGTGGCAAAGGAGGTGGATAATCGGGTTCATCATCATCTTCGGGCAGGTATAACTTGCAGGTAGGATAGGTAATTTTCTTCTTTTTCTTTTTAGAAGAATGATCATCATGAAGGCAATCCTCATTATCGTCATTACATGGACAACCGGGATCACATCGGCCAGAGCCGGGAACATCCCATAGGAAATGGCCATCGATTTTGTCTGGGTAGACAGGAGTACCTTGAGAGGTGAAGGACATAATGGGTAATGGCGTCCCAGAAGGAAGGATTTTGGGAATGATGTCAACAGGTTGAACCATTGAGCAAGTAAAGGATAATCTAGGAGGTTCTGCAGGGGCAGAAGGAGGAGGTTTGAACTGAAGACGAACAGAGCCATCAGGTCTTTTCTCAGACATGGGTTCAGAGGTTTGGACGGGAGTAGTATTTTGATGGAAATGCTCATAGTTGGTTATCCACTCAAGAGGCATGAGCTTGAGAAGATCAGCACGAGGGATCTGTCGTGGGATCTGGATAATGGTGGGGATGTCTGGAGATTCAGCAAGGATCATGAGTGTGTCCGAACTGAGATCTGGAGGTGTGGGAAGGATAAGAGAGTGGTTCTGAAGTCTATAAACCAACTGGTGATGGATGGTAGCAATTTTTGCACTGGAGACTTGTTTAGCTCCTTGGATCTGAACTTGGATCTTTAAGAAAGTGGAAAGATTGGGGTCATCAAGGGAGAGATTGAAGTTGGGATAGACAGTGAGAACAACACTGCCAGCATGTAGGGTAGTGAGGACAGTACCAATGGTAGCCTGCTCATACTGTTTAAAGCGGGTGTCAAGGAGTGCAATATGGGCTGTGACAGGAAGACCTTTTCTCCCATGGAGGGTGAGAATAAGGCGAACACCACCCAGGTGAAAGTGGGTGTATCTTTGCTGTTTCTAGTGAGTAATGAGCTCAGGGGAAATCTCTAAAGTGACATACTGCTCAGTAGAATTAGATTGTAGAGAACATTGATCAAGAGACGAAGACTGTATGTATTCTTAAGCTTTATGGTTTGTCTGAAACCTCCCAGCCTTTCCAAGACATTTCCACAAAGCTTTTGAAATATTGTCCTGAGTCTCATGCTGACTTTCACCATCCAAATCCTCTGTGGAAAAATCTACATTTCTTTGTTCAATTGCCTTTCAAGTTGAATGAAGATGTCAATCCAACCAAAGCCACCTATCCAGGAATGAGTCCTTCCGACTTAATCCTAGCCCAAAAGGAATGTTCTCAATTGCCGGCACAAGGTCTTATTGAGCCCACTAGTCAAGCTTTTTATGTTGAAAAACATTATGAGATTGTTAGGGAAAAAAAATGATTAGTCATTGACTATCAACCTCTAAACATGTTTTTACAAGATGACAAATTCCCTTTGCCAAAAAGACAAAGCATGTTCACCTACCTAAAAAATGCTAAACTCTTTTCAAAATTTGATCTTAAATATGGATTTTGGCAACTTGGAATTAAACCTTCAAAACGTTACAAAACTGCCTTTTGCATTCCCAATGCCCACTATCAATGGACAGATTTACCCTTTGGTCTTAAAACAGCCCCATCTATTTTCCAAAAAAACCATGGTCCAAATCTTCCAACCCATTTTGCATAGTGCATTGATTTACATTGACGATATTATGTTCTTTTCAGGTACACAAGATGATCATCGCCATTTGTTAAATCAATTCTTTGATATTATTCAATCTCATGGAATCATGTTATCAGCTAAGAAAAGCACAATTGCCACAAATAGCATTGAATTCCTTGGAATGACTATCAAAGATGGCCACTATCAGCCAGGAAAGCACATTACTCAAGAGCTCATCCACTTTCCAGATCAGAATCTTTCCAAAAGGCAAATTCAGCAGTTCCTTGGTATTATTAATTATATCAGGGATTTTATTCCTCATGTTAATCATCACACCCGCCAGCTGTCAGCCTTGCTGAAGAAGAATCCACCTTCGTGGAATAACAACCACACACTTGCTGTCACAATGTTAAAACAAATTTCGCAAAATCCGCCATCATTAAAGCTCATCACCGATGGCAGGCGAATATTGCAGACTAATGCAAGTAACGAATCATGGGGGGCCATCCTCCTTGAAGAAACAGATGTCAAAGAACACTTTATTGCCTATGCCAGTGGACACTTCTCTGACACACAAATCCATTACCACAGTTTGTTCAAAGAAATTTTAGCTGTCAAGCATGGTATTCAAAAGTTCGAGTATCATCTTATCGGCTATCACTTTCTTGTCAGAATCAACTCAGGTTTTCCCAACATCATGAATTTCAAAGGGAAAAATGTTCCAGAAAAGATGTTGCTTAGGCTAAAAGACTGGTTTTCAAAATATGATTTCTCTATGAAGGATATAAAAGGAGACCACAACCTTATTCCTGATATGCTATCAAGACTTGCTAAACCAGATAAATCCTTGTTTTTCATATCCTCAGAACACCATTTTCCTGTCATCTTCATGGCCACTTCACTCCGCTCACAAGCCCTTACCCAAAAAACCTTTCCCCTTGGGAAAACTTTCACCACAGTCTTTGCCACACAAGAGTTTGCAAAGAAAGTTGTATTTAGGTTTTTCATGAAAGCCTATCTCTTATCAGACTCATTTCTATTTTCCACTTTCTATCCAGGAAACTTGTTTCTTACAGGATTATGGTACATCCAGTGCCTAACTGTCCTCTATGCCACCAAACTGATTGTTCCAATAACAGCCACCGTAGAACATTTGTTCAATCCAGACAAATCAACCTCACTCATCTGGACGCTTCTTGAATGGTTTTCTGCAATTCCATGGTGGAGAATGAAACTCCAAAAATTGTCACAATTTCATAATTTGGAACGTATGCCAGCATCAGAAGCAAAAATGTTCACATTTGTGTTCATTATTCATAGACCATACTTCCAACACCCAGATACAAACTCCTTCTGGACTCAAGATTAAGTTTTTGAATGGTTCACCACACCTCACCTATCCATCCTTGAACCAACTTGCTCAACACAGAGACATTTCTCACACCTCCCTTGATCTACAAGAAATTATAGAGTTCCTTTTGAACTTTATCGTCTTGTTCAAGGATGGATAGGTGAGGTGTGGTGAACTATTCAAAAACTTGATCTTGAGTCCATAAGGAGTGTGTATCTGGGTGTTGGAAGTATGGTCTATGAATAATGAACACAGATGTGAACATTTTTGCTTATGATGCTGGCATACGTTCCAAATTATGAAATTGTGACAATTGTTGGAGTTTGACTCTCCACCATGGAATTGGAGAAAATCATTCAAAAAGCATCCAGATGAGTGAGGTTGATTTGTTTAGATTGAACAAATGTTCTAAGGTGGCTGTTATTGGAACAATCCGTTTGGTGGCATAGAGGACAATTAGGCACCAGATGTACCATAATTCGTCTTCTGAAATGTCTCTGGAGGGATCTAGGGTTAATCCTGTAAGAAACAAGTTTTCTGGATGGAAAATGGAAAATGGAAATGAGTCTGATAAGAGATAGGCTTTCATGAAAAACCTAAATACAGCTTTCTTTGCAAACTCTTGTATGGCAAAGACTGTGGTGAATGTTTTCCCAAGGGGAAAGGTTTTTTGGTTAAGGTCTTGTGAGGGGAGTGAAGTGGCCATGAAGATGACAGGAAAATGGTGTTATGAGGATATGAAAAACAAGGATTTATCTGGTTTAGCAAGTCTTGAGAGCATATCAGGAATAAGGTTGTGGTCTCCTTTTATATCCTTCATAGAGAAATCATATTTTGAAAACCGATCTTTTAGCCTAAGCAACATCTTTTCTGGAACATTTTTTCCTTTGAAATTCATGATGTTGGGAAAAGCAGAGTTGTCCATTCTGATAAGAAAGTGATAGCCGATAAGCTGATACTCGAACTTTTGAATACCATGCTTGACAGTTAAAATTTCGTTGAACACACTGTGGTAATGGATTTGTGTGTCAGATAAGTGTCCACTGGCATAGGCAATAAAGTGTTCTTTGCCATCAATTTCTTCAAGGAGGATGGCCCCCCATGATTCGTTACTTGCATCAGTCTGCAACATTCACCTGCCATTAGTGATGAGCTTTAATGGTGGCGAATTTTGCGCAATTTGTTTTAACATTGTGACAGCAAGTGTGTGGTTGTTATTCCACAAAGGTAGATTCTTCTTCAACAAGGCTGACAGCTAGTGGGTGTGATGATCAACATGACGAATAAAATCCCTAATATAATTAATAATACCAAGGAACTGCTGAATTTGCCTTTTGGAAAGATTCTGATCTGGAAAGTGGATGAGCTCTTGAGCAATGTGCTTTCATGGCTGATAGTGGCCATCTTTGATAGTCATTCCAAGGAATTCAATTCTATTTGTGGCAATTTTGCTTTTCTTAGCTGATAACATGATTCCATGAGATTGAATAATATCAAAGAATTGCTTTAACAAATGGCGATGATCATCTTGTGTATCTAAAAACAACATAATATCGTCAATGTAAATTAATACACTATGCAAAATGGGTTGGAGGATTTGGACCATGATTTTTTGGAAAATAGATAGGGCTGTTTTAAGACCAAAGGGTAAAATTGTCCAATGATAGTGGGCATTGGGAATGCAAAAGGCAGTTATGTAATGTTCTGAAGGTTTAATTCCAAGTTGCCAAAATCTGGATTTAAGATCAAATTTTGAAAAGAGTTGAGCATTTTTTAGGTAGGTGAACATGCTCTATCTTTTTGGCAAAGGGAATTTGTCATCTTGTAAAACATGTTTAGAGGTTGATAGTCAATGACTAATTGTTTTTTCCCCTAACAATCTTAGAATGTTTTTCAACATAAAAAGCTTGACAAGCCCATTGAGAACTAGTGGGTTCAATAAGACCTTGGGCCAGCAACTGAGAACATTCCTTTTGGGCTGGGACTACGTCGGAATAACTCATTCCTAGATGGGTGGCTTTGGTTGGATTGACATCTTCATTCAACTTGAAAGGCAATTGAACAAAGAAATGTGGATTTTTCCACAGAGGATTTAGATGGTGAAAGTCAGCATGAGACTCAGGACAATATTTCAAAAGCTTTGTGGAAATGTCTTAGAAAGGTTGTGAGGTTTCAGAAAAACCATAAAGCTTAAGAACATTGGTGAATGGTTTAAATTTGGACATGACTGAATTCTAGTAGGAATGATTTGGAGGTGTTTTATCTGGTGAATGATATCAAATCCTAACAAGATGTCCTTATTAGGCAGATGGGAATTGATGACTTTTGTCTAGATCACACAATTTGGAAATATTTGAATACCAATGGATTTTTTGGTAATCAACTTGGTGGTGAAGAATTTTCCATTGACTGCTTTGAAATTTTCTTCATAATGTTGCCAAGATTGAGATGGAAATATGTCTGGGTTTAACATACTTCTTTGGGCTCCGGTATCAAGAAGTCCAATAGCAGGAATTGGTCTCTGGAATTTGGAAGGTAAGATTTGGAGTTTTATGGAAGGGATAGGTATAGTAGTGTCGAGAGACAAAAGTTGTTGGTGAAAAATAGTTTGAAACTCATCAGTTTCAGAATCATCGGATGAGTTTTACAGTGCGAACATTGTTTCATCAGTAGGCTCCTCTTGTTCTGAGAAGTAGAACTCAATTTCATCTTTGTGAGGAGAATAATCAGTGGTGGCCTGTAAATGCTCAAGAAGTCTGATTGATTTATC
Organism: Citrus medica; assembly: GCA_002013955.2. NCBI lineage: Eukaryota > Viridiplantae > Streptophyta > Magnoliopsida > Sapindales > Rutaceae > Citrus > Citrus medica. Next base: position 10,316 of record MKYO02030591.1, on the reverse strand, counting down.
TTTTTTGTTAGGGCAATCTTTAGCATAATGGCCTTTCTTTTTGCAAATGAAGCATCGGCTTAACTTTCTCCTTTTCTGTTCTCGCCTGGATTTTGATATAGGAAACGAATCTGGATTTTTGAATTTTTGGAAATGCTTCTTCTTTTTGGTGCTGCAATCACAATCTTTCTTTTTCTTGCATTTGATCTGTAAGTAAGGCTTTTTGCAAGCACTTTGGAAAGGCTCTTTGTCTTTTAACAGCTCTTTGAAGAATTGTTTCTGTTCACATAATTTTTCCAAACATCCTTTGGCGATCTAAAAGATCTTTCCCAAGGAAATGCTGTCAATGGTGAGATTGAGACTCGTGAGCTGCCTCTGTATGTCTGGTTGCAATTCTTCAGGTAATGATGCCAGAAATACATGTTTGAGTCGGATTATTGAACCCATTGAGCTTATAAAACAGGATTGACATCCGTTTATAATGGAAATCAAGATCTTTAGAGTGGAGGGAGCAGCATTTCATGTTGAGGTAATCTCTTCTTGCAACTTCAAAGACTGCAGCTGATTCTCCAATGAATTGTTCGTGAATGACAGAAAGAGCAGTCGAGACATTAGGTAGTTGTACAAACTATAATTGTCTGTACTCTTCTAAAGTATCAAACCAATCTCTTAAAGATCCCGTAAAACGGGCTGCAAGTTCTCTAAGGACTGATGCTGGAGTAGCATTTGCTCTTAACATTTGGAGATCTGTCCAAGCAGCCATTTCAGGTAATCTGTCTCTCTATTTAGCTGCAGGGCTATCATTAAAAGTGAACCATGGATCATTTGAAAGTTTATGATCATTTTGGGGTTGGACAGGTCGGTTTGGAGCTGAGGATGCTTCTGGTGGGTCTTCCTCAATATCTGAGGGTATTTTAAAAAAATGGGTCAGTTCTTGAGGATTGAGCAGGCTCGGTCTCTTTAAGTTGGGCCATAAGGATTCTAGTGATGTCAGCATAAGATTTTTCAAAATCACTAGATGAAATGGAAGATTCTAAGTAAGATTCTGTTTCAGATTCAGATGGATCCTCTGAAACAACTAGATTTGAATCAGAAGTTTGGTCTATATCGGATGGATCTGGGATTATTTGTGCACTGCATTGTTCCATTGGGGATTTATCTTTGGCCTGAGTTGGTGGTGGTTGAGGAGGAAGTGAGGTATAAAGAGGCGGTTGCGGTTCTGGGATGGACAAAGGTGGTTGAAAAGGTTATTTTTCTGGTCTTGGTCAAGGATGAGGTTTAGATCTAGATGGTTGTGGGAGAGGATTATTTCTAAGCAAAGTATGGGTCATGCCAAATAATTTGGATGGGTTTTGTAGTTTTATGGGAGAAAGCATAGGTGCAAATGGATGGAAGGCTGGGCTGAGGGTAGGTAAGAGTGGAGAGGTGGTAAATAATGTTGGCCTTTGCCTTTCTGACTCAATCTGTTCAAGTTCTGCTTTCAATTTTTCAGATTTCCTTTTCTTTTTGATCAAATTCTAGGCCATAGTATCTATGACTCAGTATGGTTCTTAATTCTGAATCTAGTTGAGGGATTGAAGATTTTGATAAATTTACTGCATCTGGGAAGTGATCGAATCCATCTTAGACTCAATATGATTAGTTCGTAAACTGATATGATTAAACTTCGTATGGATATCAACCAAGGTTTCATTTTGAGCTCTAGCATTTTGGGTTTGCCAGTTGAGAACAGCCTCAAAAGGTTTGGGGTCTTCTAAGTGACCTGTAGAAATTATGGCTGAAGAAATAAAGGGTTTGGTTATAACCTTTCGTTGTGGATCGTTCTGGGTTTCTAGAGCAGGGAAATTGGAGAAATAATCTTGGGAGGTCAAGCCATAGGCTGTATGGGTGGTTTGGAATTTTGGATATGTGGAAGAACTTTAGTTTTGCAATGTTTTGCAATCCATCTAAGTTCTTTTTGGTAGATAGGTAATGGAGATGGTGGTGGTGGAGGATTATGAGGTGGTTTAGTTTGGTTGTGTGAGCACGGAGTTTTAGGTATCTTCTTTTTTGGTTTTCTTCTCCGCTGTGGTTCAACATCATCTTCTTCCCAATCATCCCAACAAGGACAATTTGGGTCACAATTTCTTGATCCGGGGGAATCCCAAAGAAAGTGGCCATTAAGTTTGGCAGGGTTGACAAGATATCCTTCTGAATTGAATCCTGTAATTGGCAGCTTTTCTTGAGCGGTCTGAACAGCTGTAACCATGGCTGAATAAGTGAATGAGAGACGTGGAGGCTCCTCTGGTGCTGTTGGTGGAGGTCGAAAAATCATTCGGACAATTCCATCAGATCTTCATTCAAACAAACTTTCTGTTGTCTGGATAGGAGAAGTATTGGTGTGGACCTTCTCATAATTTGAAATCCATTCCAAGGGCATGAGTTTGATAAGTTCATGTCTAGGGATCTGTCTTGGAATTTGAATGATGGTTGGTATCTGATCTTATTCTGCTAACACCATGAGGGCGTCAGAGTAGTGCTCAGGTGTAGGAAGATCTAAGGCATGGTTCTGGAGCCTATAGACCAATTGATGGTGAAGAGTTGCAATTTTTGAAGAAGAGATTTATTCTGCACCTTGAATTTGCACTTGGACTTTCAAGGCAATGGAGAGATTAGTGTCTTGAAGAGAAAGGTTGAAATTGAGATAGAAAGTGAGTAAAACACTTTCAACATGAAGAGTGGTTAAGATAGTACCAATAACATCATCTTGGTAATGTGAGAACCTAGCATCCAGCATAGCAATTCAGGTTATGACTAGTAATCTATTCCTTCCATGTGAGGTTAGGATTAGTCTAACTCCTCCGATATGGAGATGAGTATAACATTCCCTTTGCCAATTGGAAATCAATTCTGGGAGAATTTCCAGAGTGACATATTGTTCTGTTCTGGTAGCCTGAAGGGAACACTAATCCAATCTGGATGACTAGATATATTCTTTTGGATGTGGTCTTTTATTGGAAATAAGGGTTCAGATACTGCGAGTAAAGGAGTGCGGACGTTTATAGAGATGATAAGAACTAAGAAGAGGAAAAGAATATTCATTGATCTGAGCATATTCAGGGATATAGGAATATTTAACTAAATTTTCTATCTTACTAGCAGTGTGTTTAGAGCAAGATTTGGGAAGGAGAGGGTGGAAGAAAGGGAAACTGGAGTAATGACATAAGAAAGAGAAGTGTCGTTGGAGGAAGTTGATGCCATGAGTAAGAAATTCTCTCTGTCGTTGAAGGCTGGAAAAAAAATAAAAAGAAAACATTTATCATACCATTTGGAGAGGTGAAGAACATAAGGCTCTGATACCATAGATTTAGCGAGAAAATGTGGCGTTGTTATACCAGAACTATAACAGTTGACGGAATTGAGCAGGCCGGTTTAGAGCGGAGGATGCTTCGGGTGGATCTTCCTTAATATCTGAGGGTATTTTAAAAAATGGGTCAGTTCTTAAGGATTGAGCAGGCTCAGTTTCTTCAGGTTGGGCCATAAGAATCCTAGTGATATCAGTATAGGATTTTTTAGAATCACTAGATGAGATGAAACATTCAAGGGAAGAGTCTGTGTCGGATTCAGATTGATTGACTGAAACGGCGAGATTTGAATAAGAAGTTTGGTCTGTATCAGATGGGTTCTGGGATTATCTGTGCACTATATTGGTCCATTGGTGATTTATTTTTGGCCTGAGTTGGTGTTGGTTGAGGAGTGAGTTGGGTATATATAGGTGGTTGCGGTTCTGTGAGAGAGAAAGGTGGATGGAAGGGCTGTTTATCTGGTCGTGGACGAGGATGAGATGTAGATCTAGATGTGTTCGACAGAGGATGTTTTTTGAACAAAGAATGGGTCATGCCAAATAATTTGGATGGGTCTTGGGGCTTGATTGGAGAAAGTATAGGTGCAAAAGAATGGAAGGTGGGGCTAATAGTGGGTAACGGTGGAGAGGTAGTAAATAATGTTGCCCTTTACCTGTCCAACTCAATCTGTTCGAGTTCTGCTCTCAGCGTTCAGATTTCCTTTTCCTTTTAATCAAATTCTGGACCATTGTAGCTATAACTTAGAATGGTTCTTAATTTTGAATCTAGTTGGGAGATTCGGGACCAAAGATTCTAGTAAATCTGCTGCATCTGAGAAGTAATCGAATCCATCTTAGATTCAATATAATCAATTCGTAAGCTAATATGATTAACCTTCTTATGGATATCAACTAAGGCTTCATTTTGAGCTCTGGAATTTTGTGTCTGCCAGTTGAGAACGGCTTCGAAAGGTTTGGGGTCTTCTAAATGACCTATAGGAGTGATGATGGAAGGAATAAAGGGTTTAGTGATGACCTTTCAATGTAGATCGGTATGGGTTTTGAGGGTAGGGAAATTGGAGGAATAATCTTGTGAGGTGGATGAGAACATCATACAAGCCATAGGCTGCATGAGTAATATGGATGGCTGAGGATAAGGAAGCATTTCAGTTTTACAATTTTTGGCAATCCATCTCAATTCTTTTTGGTAGATGGGTAATGGAGCTGGTGGTGGTGGAGGATTATAAGGTGGTTTAGGTTGGTTGTGTGAGCACGGAGTTTTAGGTATTTTCTTTTTTGGTTTCCTTTTCCCCTGTAAGCCAACATCATCTTCTTCCCAATCATCCCAACAGGGACAATCTGGGTCACAATTTCCTGATCCTGGTGAATCCCAAAGAAAGTGGCCATCAAGTTTGGCAGGATAGACAAGATATCCTTTTGAAGTGAATCCTGTAATTGGCAAGTTTGGCAGGATAGACAAGATATCCTTTTAAAGTGAATCCTGTAATTGGCAACTTTTCTTGAGTGGTTTGGACAGTCGTTACCATGGCTGAATAAGTGAATGAGAGTCGTGGAGGCTCCTCTGGTGCTGTTGGTGGAGGTTGAAAAGTCATTCGGTTAGTTCCATCAGATCTTCTTTCAAACATACTTTCTGTGGTCTGGATAGGAGAAGTATTGGCGTGGAACTTCTCATAATTTGAAATCCATTCCAAGGGCATGAGTTTTATGAGTTCATGTCGAGGGACCTGTCTTGGAATTTGAATGATGGTTGGGATCTGGTCTGATTCTGCTAACACCATAAGGGCGTCAGAGTGGTGCTCAGGTGAAGGAAGATCTAAGGCATGGTTCTGGAGCCTATAGACCAATTGATGGTGAAGAGTGCCAATTTTTGCAGAAGAGACTTGGTCTACACCTTGAATTTGCACCTAGACTTGCAAGGCAGTGGAGAGATTAATGTCTTGAAGAGAAAGGTTAAAATTAGGATAGAAAGTGAGTAAAACACTTTCAGCATGAAGAGTGGTTAAGACAGTACCAATAATAACATCTTGGTAATGTGTGAACCTAGTGTCCAGCATAGCAATTCTGGCCGTTACTGGTAATCATTTCCTTCCATATAAGGTTAGGATTAGTCGGACTCCTCCGATATGGAGATGAGTATAACCTTTTCTTTGCCAATTGGAAATCAAGTCTGGGGGAATTTCCAAAGTGGCATATTGTTCAACTGTGGTAGCCTGAAGGAACACTGATCTAATCTGGATGACTAGATGTATTCTTTTGGATGTGGTCTTTTGGTGGAAATAAGGGTTTGAATACTGCGAGTAAAGGAGTGTGATCGTTTATAGAGGTGATAAGGACTAAGAAAAGGAAAAGAAAATTCAGTGATCTGAGCAGATTCAGGGATATAGGAATATTCAACTAAATTTTCGATCTTAGTAGTAGTGTGTTTATAGCAAGATTTGGGTAAGGAGAGGGTGGAGGAAAGGGAAACTGGAGTTATGATAGAAGACGTAGAAGCATTGTTGGAGGAAATTGATGCCATGAGTATGAAATTCTCTCTGTCGTGGAAGACTCGAATGAAAAGAAAACAAAAAACAAACTTTTATCATACCATTTTGAGAAAGAAAAGAGCAAAAGTTGGCTCTGATACCAGAGCCGATACCAAAATGGTTCTCAAAACCGACCTGCTCAATCCCACCATGATCATAAACCTTCAAATGGTCTATGGTTCACTTTTGATGATATCCCTGCAGCTAAATGGGAAGATAGATTATCTGAAATGGCTGCTTGGACAGATCTCCAAATGTTAAGAGCAAATGCTACTATAGCATCCGTCCTTAGAGAACTTGCTACCCGTTTTACAGGCTCTTTAAGAGATTGGTTTGATACTTTAAGAGAGTACAGAAAATTACAGTTTGTGCAACTACCTAATGTCTCATCTACTCTTTCTGTTATTCACGAGCAATTTATTAGAGAATCAGCTGCAGTCTTTGAAGCTGCAAGACACGACTACCTCAATATGAAGTGCTGCTCCCTTAACTCTAAAGATGTCGATTTCCATTACAAACGGATGTCAATCCTGTTTTATAAACTCAATGGGTTCAATGATTCGACTCTCAAACATGTCTTTCTGGCATCATTACCTGAAGAATTGCAACCAGACATACAGCGGCAGCTCACGAGCCTCAATCTCACCATTGATACCATTTCCTTAGGAAAGATCTTTCAAATCGCCAAAGGATGTTTGGAAAAACTATGTGAACAAAAACAGTTCTTCAAAGAATTGTTAAAAGAGAAAGAGCCTTTCCGAAGTGCATGCAAAAAGCCTTATTTGCAGATCAAATGCCAGTAAAAGAAATATTGTGATTGCAGCACCAAAAAGAATAAGCATTTTCGAAAATTCAAAAATCCAGCATTATTTCCTTGATCAAAATCCAGGTGAAAATCATACCGATTTTTCAGGAAAAGATCTAGCTCTTTCAGAGAACAACAAAAGAAGAAGTCAAGCCGATGCTTCATTTGCAAAAAGAAAGGCCATTATGCCAAAGATTACCCCAATAAAAACGATAAAGGAATCAGACTTCTTGAGCATTTACAGGCCACTACTGATTATTCTCCTCACAATGATGAAATTGAGTCTTACTTCTCAGAACAAGAGGAGCCTACTGATGAAACAGTGTTTGCACTACAAAACTCTTCCGATGATTTTGAAAATCATGAGTTTCAGACTGTTTTCCACCAACAACTATTGTCCCTTGACACTACCATCTCTATCCCTTCCCTTAAACTCCACATTTTACCCTCTAAATTCCAGAGACCAATTCATGCCATTGGTAAATCCCGAAGTATGTTAAATCCCGACATGCTTCCATCTCAGTCTTGGCAACATTATGAAGAAAATTTCAAAGCAGTCAATGGAAAACTCTTCACCACCACCTTGATTACCAGAAAACCCACTGGTATTCAAATCTTTCCAAATTATGTTATCTGGACGAAAGTCATTAGTTCCCATCTGCCTAATAAGGATATCTTGTTAGGCTTTGATATCATTCACCAGATAAAACACTTTCAAATCATTCCTACTAGAATTCGAGTTAAGTCAATGTTTAAACCATTCACCAATGTCCTAAAGCTTTATGGTTTGTCTAAAACCTCCCAGCCTTTCCAAGACATTTCCACAAGGTTTTTAAAGTTCTGTCCCGAGTCTCATGCTGACTTTCACCATCCCAATCCCCTGTGGAAAAATCCACAATTCTTTGTTCAATTGCCTTTCAAGTTGAATGAAGATGTCAATCACACCAAAACCACTCATCCAAGAATGAGTCCTTCTGACTTAGTCCTAGCCCAAAAGGAATGTTCTCAACTGTTAGCCCAAGGTCTTATAGAACCCACTAGTTCTCAATGGGCTTGCCAAGCTTTTTATCTTGAAAAACATTATGAGATTGTTCGAGGAAAAAACAATTAGTCATCGACTATCAGCCTCTAAATATGTTTTTATAAGATGACAAATTCCCTTTGCCAAAAAGATCGAGCATGTTCACTTATCTCAAAAATGTACAAATCTTTTCCAAATTTGATCTTAAATCTGGATTCTGGCAACTTGGCATTAAACCTTCCTAACATTATAAAACTGCCTTCTGCATCCCCAATACCCATTACCAATGGACAGTTTTACCCTTTGGTCTAAAAACAGCCCCATCTATTTTCCAAAAATCCATGGTCCAAATCTTCCAGCCCATTTTATATAGTCCATTGATTTACATTAACGATATTTTGTTATTTTCAGGTACCCCAGATGACCATCGCCATTTGTTAAATCAATTCTTTGGGATCATTCAATTTCATGGAATCATGTTATCCGCTACGAAAAGCACAATTGCCACCCATACCATTGAATTCCTTGGAATGACCATCAAAGACTGCCACTACTAGCTAGGAAAGCACATTGCCCAAGAGCTCATTCACTTTCCAGATCAACATCTTTCCAAAAGGCAACTACAGCAATTCCTTGGTATTATCAATTATATCAGGGATTTTTTTCCTCATGTTGATCACCAAACCCGCCAGCTGTCAGCCCTGCTGAAAAAGAATCCACCTTTGTGGAACAACAACCACACACTTGCTGTCACAACTTTAAAGCAAATTACGTAAAATCTGCCCCCATTAAAGCTCATCACCGATGGCAGGCGAATATTGTAGACTGATGCAAGTGACGAATCAAGGGGGGCCATCCTCCTTGAAGAAACAGATGGCAAGGAACACTTTATTGGCCATGCCAGTGGACACTTCTCTGACACACAAATCCATTACCACAGTGTGTTCAAAGAAATTTTAGCTGTCAAGCATGGTATTCAAAAGTTTGAGTATCATCTTATCGACTATCACTTTCTTGTCAGAATGGACAACTCAGCTTTTCCCAACATCATGTCCCCGAAAAGATGTTGCTCAGATTAAAAGACTGGTTTTCAAAATATGATTTCTCCGTAAAGCATATAAAAGGAGACCACAACCTTCTTCCTGACATGCTCTCAAGACTTGCTAAACCAGAAAAATCCTTGTTTTTCATATCCTCGGCTTCCCATTTTCCTATTATTTTCATGGCCACTTCACTTCCCTCCCAAGCCCTTACAAAAAAACCTTTCCCCTTGGAAAAACCTTCACCACAGTCTTTGCCATCCAAGAGTTTGCTAAAAAAGCTGTTTTTCGGTTTTTTTATGAAAGCCTATCTCTTATCCCGCTCATTTCCGTTTTCAACCTTTCATCCTGAAAACTTGTTTCTTACCGGTCTAACCTTGGATCCTTCTCGAGAAATTTCAGAAGACGAATTATGGTACATTTAGTGTCTTTCCGTCCTCTATGCCACTAAACTGATTGTTCCCATCGCAGCCACCTTAGATCATCTGCTTGATCCTAACACTTCAACCTCCCTCCTCTGGACACTCCTTGAATGGTTTTCTCCAATTCCATGGTGGCGACATACACTCCACCAATTGTCTCAAGTTCATAATTTGGAACGTATGCCATCATCCGAAGCAAAAATGTGGACGTCTGTGTTCATTATCCATCGACCATACTTCCAATACCCTGACATCAACTTCTTCTGGACTCAAGACCAAGTTTTTAAATGGTTCACCACACCTCATCCATCCATCCTCGAACAAGACGATAGAGTCCAAAAAAAACTCTATAACTTCCTTTGTGAACTGAACCATCAACCTGCTCCACACAGAGATATTTCTCACACCTCCCTAGGTCCACAACATGATATCATTATAATTCCCACTCCTTCAGCATTTTCAAAGCCTAAATCTACGGGAATTATCATCAAGGAAGAAAAACCAGACTTCACTGATTTTCTCTACCAAGATGGACAAGACCCTTGGGAAGCATTTTTACCCCTAAGTCAACATCTTCAAAACCTCCAACCTACACCACCGGCACCTGCCCTGGACGATCCAACAAATAAAGCCAGTTCTAGCACACCAACTGGATCCACGAAACACCCGTCTTACCTTTGGCGCAAAATATTTTGCCCTTGGCCACCTTGTTGCCCAGATCATCAACATCCACCAGAAACTCCATGTCCATAACTCAACGTTTTCTTTTCAAAAGATAAAGATGCGACCGACATCTGTTGAGTGTTAGAAAATGCATATTTATAAAGGAGAAAACCGTCATTTTACATTTCAAGTCTTCCTAACAACCCTTACTTTTATGTATTTAACCTTCTTGTGATTTAATTACATGTGTTTTATTTTAATTAAGTATTTTATGTATTTTAGGGGCATTATAGTCATTTCACAATAAAGGAGAGATCAGATGGCAAAATGGACATCACTTTGAACTCAGGACGGTGGAAAACCTTAGGAGGCATAAAAGGAAAAATGGCACTATTCATATGTACGGTTCTATTCACGTGTACGGTACTAACTACGTTACTGTTCACAACACTGTTCACATAGACGGATCAATGACGTGGCATTGACCGATGATGTGGCATTGACTGATGAGGTGTCAC
>MKYO02030580.1:84499-106585 GCA_002013955.2 Citrus medica | reverse complement strand
TAAACTTGTATTTGAGGTGATACTTGTTGTTAGGGGGAGATTCTGTCAAAATTTCTACTCAGACAATATGGGTAACAACTTTTCCACTCTTTTTCTTTTCCACTAAGTTTTCTTTTTGATGATCAGGGGGAGAAGAATACATGTATTTATTTAAATTTTTTATTTTAGCTAAATTGTAAGAGAAGCTTACATTTAGGGGGAGTAATTTGTGTAATCATTCTTTAAATACATGCAAGGTTTGTCATCATCAAAAAAAGGGGGAGATACTAAGCAAACCACACAACAATTCAATCTAATGTTTTAATGGAATCGAAAATAATAAATTCAATAAACCACAATAATAAAAGAGTAAGGGAAGAGAAAACAAACACAATGATTTTTATGTGGTTCAGCAATCCCCGCCTACATCCACGCCTTCAAGCTCATCGGGCTTAAGGATTTCACTAAGCAAGCCTCCAAGGCTTCAAATGCTTACAATTGACTTCCAAGGTGTCAATGGACCTTCACAGCAAGAGATTATCCCCAATCTCTTAACCCAAGTGTATCCCAATACTTACAATCTCTTAACTTGATTTTACAAAAAGGATTACAAATGAATTTCTCTCACACGATATGTTTGATCACAAATGAAAGCTCAATGTGTGAATGAATAAGATAAATACAAGGATTTAAAGCTCAATGAAAGTGTTATTCTCAATATTTTGCTCAATGATAATCGTTGGAATTCTACTTGTTTGAATTGGATTGAGCTTATTTATAANATACTAAGCAAACCACACAACAATTCAATCTAATGCCTTAATGGAATCGAAAATAATAAATTCAATAAACCACAATAATAAAAGAGTAAGGGAAGAGAAAACAAACACAATGATTTTTACGTGGTTCGGCAATCCCCGCCTACATCCATGCCTTCAAGCTCACCGGGCTTAAGGATTTCACTAAGCAAGCCTGAAAGGCTTCAAATGCTTACAATTGACTTCCAAGGTGTCAATGGACCTTCACAGCAAGAGATTATCCCCAATCTCTTAACCCAAGTGTATCCCAATACTTACAATCTCTTAACTTGATTTTACAAAAAGGATTACAAATGAATTTCCCTCACACGATATGTTTGATCACAAATGAAAGCTCAATGTGTGAATGAATAAGATAAATACAAGGATTTAAAGCTCAATGAAAGTTGTATTCTCAATATTTTGCTCAATGATAATCGTTGGAATTCTACTTGTTTGAATTGGATTGAGCTTATTTAAAATTGGAGCTGAAAACTAGCGGTTATTAACTTTCTGCTCACTATTGGATCGCCGTTAACTAGATGTCGGATCGCCATTTAACAGATCAATATGACCGTTAGGCTGAATTTTCAAATTGTCGGATCATCGTTTTCAAAATGTCGGATCGCCGTTAGTGTCCAGAGGCAACTCTTCAATTTTGTTCGATGTCGGATCTCCTTTATTGAGATGTCGGATCGCCGTTTTCTACAGTGACTTCTATAGTGAACTATTTTTATAAAATTACAGTTTGGCCCCAAAACTTTATAAAAATATATTATGGCCCAAAACTTTATGAAACTTTTCAAACAAGTCCATTTTCATAATTCCAAGCAATACTTTCAATTAGATCATAAACTTGAAAAACAACCCATTTTATAAAATAATTTTTCATTAAATATAAAACCTTTATAATGTGAAAACAATGATTTATTTAAAATGTATAAAAAATAATTTTAACTTTTAAAAACTTTATCATTCTTAATTTTGTTTGTTATTATCAAAATCAACATTATGGATACATAAATACTAACATGTTTTATAGATCCAACAATTCTTGTTATTTGGATGGTTGTGAAGTACTGTTAAGTGTCACACATGACTTGTAGAAACCTTAATATCATTGTTGGTAAAGCGTATTAGCAATGCATCTTAAGGTCATTAGAAAAGTTCTAATTGATGACTAAAGAGTTTAGCATCATTTAATGAATAAAGAGTTATCATTAAAATAATTCTACTACCTTATAACAAAGAACCTAAAAGGTCACATACCTAATAGAAATAAAAAAGGAGTTACTAGAAAATGAGAAGTTAAATTTCCTAATTTTAGGAAAATCGGTATTTATATTATAATTCATTAAGAATTAATATATATATATATATATCTTAAATATTATTTAAGATAGAAATTTAGATGCTCCATAAATAGTATAAGGAACAAAATAAATTTCATAAATCCTCAATTAAACATTATGTATAATATCGAGCACGTAAAATGATCATTTTGGATATGTTTCGGTTCATAAATGATTATGGACTTTTAGACCAATTATGGGTTTAGAATTTTGGGCTTTTATTGGACCTAATATGGATTAGAAGAAAGCATTAGAATATGTCACAAAAGAAGCCCACAATTAACTATTTGATTTTATCAAAATGTGATTAATTAATTAAAGACAAAATTAATTAATTTAGCTATTTATTTATTCAAAATAATTTGATTAAGTAAATTATTGAAGTGATAAGATCACATTCAATAAATAATGGCTTAGTGGGTGGGTCTAGCACATGATAATGTTTGGTGCCATTATTGAAAAGATAATGGTGGCTTTATTTGGTAGAATGAATCATCATGAACTAGCATTCATGTTTCTTCATTATCTCTCTCATTTCTAAACGACATTTGGTGATTCCACATCCTATGAACTCCTAGAACATTTATAAGTGTGGACTGATTAAAGGCATCACAATTGGGGTGCTTTAAGGATCTCAAATCGTGGCAAAACAGAAGTTGTTCGTGCAGAGGTATATTTTCTGGACAGTGTTCGTAGCTTGCTGTTTTCAGTCATTTGCTCCTTCTTCACGAAGTCATTTTTGAAACTACAAGTGAGGTAATTAAACTTAAATCTTATCTCTTGATTTTCGTTTTTGAATGAAGCCGATCCGAGATTTCTAGAGCTTCAGCCATCCGTTTTAATTTTATTGCGCAAAAGTTAGGTTTTTAGGAACCTCATGGACAAATGTCGTCTTTCAAGTATTACCCTGACAAAATATGAAGGGAAAAAATTAATCATTTTAACATGGAATCAATGCGAATTTAAGCTTCTGACCTATAATTAAATACTCTAAAATCCACCAGTTCTATTAAATAAATTATTAGATTACACAGTCACACGCGTTAAAAAAGACTTAAGACTTTTGAGCTTAAATAATGTTGGGTGAAGTACTATAGTTAAAGTGAAATCCACACTTATCCTACCCTGTGGCTTGGGGAAATGACGGATAAATGAAAAGTTTGGCAAAAATTACTCATATCTGCCCACGACATGAATATGCAGGTTATTATTGACTGTTAGTTCACTTATGAAATGCAATTAAATGACTGAAATATTTTATTGAGTCAAACTCATCAAGAAACCCACTTTTCTAACTTTAGCTTACATTAAAACCTTTTCTCTTTTCATCCACAGATTTGTTTCCTTCACAACAAACTGCAACTCTTGCCTTTTCTTTTCTAGGTCCTTTTCGTTTCATTTGTTGGCTGCTGCTTTTGTTTTAAAAGCTTGTGCTAATCATCACGATATTGAACAATAATGATAGAAGCATAAGTTGACATTCAGCTATTAGCTACAATGTTTTGAAAACGGACGACCAATCTGGTTTTAGTTGCACAAGGTTACTTTGGAAGCAAGCATTGGATTCAATGGTCATCAATTTATCATGAGCATTAGTTGTATGACTGTGATAGAGTTGCATGTATGAAATTGTTTTTCACTGTTATTTTGCTGTAGCTTTCTTTTGAACATGAAGAATGAGGGAAGCTAGGTGATGAACTACTTTTTGTCAGAAGGAGATAAGTGATTTTTGGGAAACCTGAAATCTGTGTAATTCCTCCGAACGACAACATGTATTCCCTTGACATTCAACAAGTGTAACATTGTGCAACTAGTGATGAATTGTCCCAAATGCTTGCGCACTTGTGACTTCATATAGGATTTTGTTAAATACGTATATGATTTTTCACTTTTGAACAAAACTCGATCACAATTTTGGGAAATCCATTAAAGGTTATGGCCATTTTGAGTTAATAACTTGACACTAGAGAAATGAACAATGGAAAAAACAAAAACAAATTACCTTGGGGCCATGTTTGGTTTGAAGAAATGGGAGGAGAGGAAAAGAGTAGAATGGAGGGAAAGGGAGAAGAAAGGAGAGGAGGGGAGTAGTGAAATTATATTTCATTGTTTGGTTTAATATAAAATTTGATAAGGAAATGAATTAAAATTTTTTTCTTTAGACAAATTTATTTTTTACCATAAATATTAAACTATTTATATTAGTAATGAAATATAATCTAATATTTATATATATAATAAAATGGTGGTCCAGTGACTTTCAGACAACATCCAAAGGCGGTCTATTAAAGGTTATGGCCATTTTGAGTTAATAACTTGACACTAGAGAAACGGACAATGAAAAAAACAAAAACAAATTACCTTGGGGCCATGTTTGGTTTGAAGAGGAGAGGAAAAGAGTAGAATAGAGGGAAAGGGAGAAGAAAGGAGAGGAGGGAAGTAGTGAAATTAGATTTCATTGTTTGGTTTGATATAAAATTTGATAAGGAAATGAATTAAAAAAAAATTTCTTTAGACAAATTTATTTTTTACCATAAATATTAAACTATTTATATTAGTAACGAAATATAATCTAATATTTATATATATAATAAAATGGTGGTCCGGTGACTTTCAGACAACATCCAAATGCGGTCCGGCAAATGTCCGGCAGAGTTCTAACAACTTTCTGACAACGTCCGGTGAAGTTTCGGCGACTTTCTAGCAACGTCCAGTGGTGGTCCAGCGACGTCCGGTGGAGTTCCAGCAACAATTAATTTATATTTTTTATAGTTTCATATTAAATAAATAAATTAATAAATAAGTTTATTTATTTTGTTAAGTACCTTAAATCATTTATTAAATTTAATTAATATATAATTATTTATAATATTAAATTAATAAAATAATAATTATTAATGGCATTAAATAAGTTAAAAAGTTAAGGGGTAATTTTTCAAACTTTAGTTTTGCAACATAAGAGGAATTTAAATTCTTTACCACTTGGTGTGAAATTCAAATTTTACATCATGATGGATATTAAATTCTAATGGAAATTAAATTCTTATATATTTTGTCCAACCAAACAATAAAAATAAAAATATAATTTAAATTACTTTCCTCTCCTCAATTCTCTACTCCCAATCAAACATCACCTAAGAGCATTCTGGAGAAGTTGAACCCCAATCTTCTCATGGGAGTTTGTGGTTTGCAAATTATCCAACTCTTTTGAGGAATATAAAAGTGCAACACCATCACCTGCAAATAATGAAAGCCATAATTATTAGGTAAAACAAAATGTGATGCATCAATTCAAAAAGATGTCCTTAAAATTCTAATTATAAAAGCCATAATTCCAGGTAAAACTCCATTTTTCATTGCACTCGAATAAAGTCTCACTGCTTTCTCAACCCTATCCTTTTTTCCTTCACTTCTACTTCAGTAGCACCAACAACCTGCATTAATATATGCTTTCATTTAGAGAGGAAGCTCCATATGCTTAAAACACTTGAACTGAGCATTTGTAGAATTAAATATACAAAACCAAATAACCTATCCTTCAAAATAGCAGCACTTCTTGAAAGCTGTTGAATACGGCTTTCTAAGTCCCAACACATTTCTAACTCATACAAGGTGTTTATCAAATGAACCTACCTGGCCTCTTGTGAGAATGGCAAGGTCCTCCACGAAACCGTTCCTATCGTTTAACCTACCAGGTGCTGTGACACAAACCTTCAAACACGATTCTAAACCACAATTAAATGATTCTTGAAACAATGGTTTTTAAAATAAAGTAACAATCAAGTATGAAACAACACTTTAAAAATCATAAAAATCTTTTGGTCCTGATTTTTTTAATTTTTAAATATTTGTTTTGAGTAACATCATACATACAAAGTAGATAAAAAGTAACTTTGTGAAAAGTAATAATCGAATGACAATTTTGTGTTAAATAAAAGATTAACATGGATAGAGAATAAGTAGTTGTAAATTACAGAGACTTATCCTTTATCCTTAGTAGTAATCTAACGGATGGGTATTTTTCTAGTATAAATAATTTATTTTTTTTTGAGAGAGTATAAATAATTTAATTAAAAGGTGGTATATGGGTTTTTTTTATGGTTTGAATATCCTCACCCTTTAATTGTTTTCTTCTTTTTTTTTTGTAAGGATAAAAATGAAGATTCTACATCAGTTAAAACTTCCTTACGAACAAGACTTAAGTGTTAAAATTTAGAAACACTTTTTGGTTAGTTTATTTTTAGAAAACAACATGGATCGTAGTGCAATACACGCACTTGGTTTTTAGTTCCTATAACTTATGAAATGAATTTTTATTTCTTACATTTCTTTTTAACAATAGTTACAAAGAACTAAGCAAATAAATTTATAAATTGTATTTTTTTATGGACTTATATATGCAGATAAATGATTATGACGTTGGTGGTTTGATCATTGGCGTCCTAATGGTTAGGGAGTACGATGTCACACGCACAGATTTGAGAAGGGGTAGTCGTATAAAAATGTTTAATTTAATTAACTCATCTTTTCAAGCATATATTAATTTCAATTTTCTTTTTCTTTATTTTTCCATTTTATTAGGTCAATGATACCAAAAAATTCATGATATATTTTGATAAGTATATCACGACAAGCTATTGCAACCAAAACAAGACAAATTCTAGTAGAAGTTCTAAAAATACATCGGCAGATTTTGAGGTAGCTTGTCAAAAGCCCTTCGTGGATGAATTTTCGTCAATGAGCATAATGCTTTTGTGATAGGGGCGTCATTGTGAGAGGATGGAGGTTTTAGTTTGGTAGAAATGAAGATGAAATAAAAACTGATAACGAGATTGATGATATTTGTGGGTATTGTCGCTGCAAATCTAGGACTACCTAAAAATTTAAAAATTTGTTACATATGTTAAATACAATCACGATTACCTACGAAAATAATTTAGTTAGAATTTACTTTATTATGTTCTTTACTTTTAATTGCAAACTTTGTAGTGGCATTTGAATTGACTAGTGCTTCAATTGATTGACAATAATACACTTTCTAAGTGATAACGTGTTATAAATCTACATGTTATGTATTTATACATTTACATAATACTGTTAACTATTTAATTAGAAACAAAGAAAAGAGAGGAAGAAGGATATTCAACTGGAAATCTGAGCGCTTCAGCTCTTCATTTATTTCATTTATATAGAGAAGATGTAGGGGTATAATGGTAATTTCACAAATAGGTATAGTGGTGAATCCACCAGTCACAATATTATTCACGACACTTCCTAATTAATGTCTTTTATTAATTGGATAATGAAATTTCAGCAATAATTTATTTTTCAACCATCTCACCGTATAATAATTTAATATAAAATAAATAGTTATTCTTTAAAATTGAGAGAGACAAAATTTGTTCAGTTTATTTTGTGCCTACTCTTTCTAATATTGAGGGGTCTAAATGTGTCAATTTAAATAGGTGCTCAACAAAGACAAATAATTATTTAATTAATAGATTGTGCACACATTAGCTTAGGCTTATGTTAAATCCATGTGAGATGCCTAATATAAATCATGCACATGGAAGAGAAGGGGAAAAAAAGGGTTAATGATAACCAGTGTAAAAATGTTTAGCTCTTGATCTTACCTTAGCATGTTTTTCTCCATATTGACGCAAATTCATTCCCAATCAGTTCTTCACAAACAGTCAATTCGACACACCCTTAACCCTCCCACCTCAACCACAAACACAAACTAAATAACTTTCTCTCCAGGGCTTTTGCATTTATTGCAGAGGCCAATACATGGCCAATGAAGAAAACTGATGCCTCAAAAAGATTATTATAAGCCTCCCATTCGAACTATATTCATGTCATTACATTCTAGACCTTCCGTCTCATCCTTGACATGCTCGAGCCACCATGGACTAGATTGCATTCTTCAATGAAATCATACTATACAAGAAGCATTGATTAGTTTTTGTCAAGATTATAGAATAAAGATAACAAAATTTAAGAGTTTACCCAATTACCTTGTGGCCTTTGCAAATTCTGATGGTACATGTTTCAGTGGATCGACATCCCCACACTTGAACATATCTACATAATTTCCTGGTTCAGAAAAAAAATGAAAGCATTCCCATCTACCTTAATCATAACCTGAACATAGGAAAGCACCATGATTTTTTACTTTTTATTTTCTTTATTTGAAAAAACAAACCTCTAGCTAGATTGTATCCAAGGTCTGAACTGTCCTGCTCCAATAGCTTGTCAATTAAAGAACCATCAACTCCAGCATTAGAAGCAATCAAGTATGCAACCATCTGAAGATGTAGGCTCAATAAAAGTAAGAAAGCTTTCAAAGACGTAAAATATATTATATCTACAACCAAAACTTCTCTGCATCCTTCATTCTGAAAAGCATAGATAAAGCTCAGACCTCTTACTTGTGTCATGCTTCTATAAGCAAAAAATATTGAAATAATACCCAATCTAACTTTGATTTTAATCTAAAGTCACCTAGGTATGGAAAAATCCAACCAACGGAAGTGATATAATACTAATGGTGATGACATTTTCCATGTTGTTAGAAAAATATGCACAACATTTTTCTCTTTTAATTTTTTCTTTTTTTGCCTCTTCATTTTTCAAATCCAAAGCACAAAGCTCACGATTTCGGGTTCACAACTTGAAATTGAAAAAGAAATTATGATAAGGGGAATAGAAACCTTAAGAGCATTCTGGACAATTTGAACACCAATCTTCTGATCAGAATTTGTGGTTTGCAATTTGTCCAGCTCCTTCGAGGCATATAGTAGTGCAACACCACTACCTGGCAAATACATCACAAAATAAGAAATGTGATGCATTAATGGATCAACACAACAAGATGCACTAGATGAAATTCTATAAATATAAACTTACCAGGCACAATTCCTTCTTCCTTTGCAGCCTGGACAGCATGCAAGGCATTAGTAATTTTAAGCTTCTTTTCACGCACTTCAGCTTTACCATGTCCACAAACCTTAAAACAACACAACCTCCATCAATACAAGTATTCACTAAAGAGTCTCTCTTTCATATGAGTAAAATGCTAAAACACTTGTAAATTAAGGTCACTACACAATGCCAAAGACCAAACCTTCAAAACGGCATATCCACCAGAAAGTTTTGCAAGGCGATCTTTCAACTTGTCCGAAGTGCTCAATTTTATTGTAGATCTCAGCTATAACAACAATTTCAGTAAATGTCGAATGCTAAATAAACACGACCAGTCACTCAATAGATCATTGAAAAAAATGTGCAGAAACACAAACCTGTTCACATCTTTCTTGAATGTCTACCAATTCACCAGACCCACCAATGATAACAACATTATCCATTGTTGCTATAACCTATAATGATAGAGAGTGAAGGTGAAGAAGTAAGTAAACCTGCTCTTGATGTGCCCTAGTGTGAAGAATTGGTATTTTTATAACAAAAATGCAGTTATATCCTACAAACAATTGATATATCTCACCCTTTTGCATGAGCCAAGCTTTAGAGGCACAAAATACGTAGAGTTCATACCTAGGCCTCCAGTTAAAACCTAGAAAAGAGAAGGCATACATATATGATAAGTGTTAATGCAGATCATAATGCAAAAATAGGGTGCGAATTTATGAAATCAACATACCTGGCCTCCTGTGAGAATTGCAAAGTCCTCCATGATGGCCTTCCTATCTTCTGCCAATCCAGCAGCTTTGATGATACAAACCTTAATATATGAAAAAAAAAAAAAAAAACTTGTAAAACAAATTAAAAATTGAGTTAAAACAGAAGTGACAGTTTGTATTCACATGTCATTCTCACCTTGTGTCAACCCAATTGGAGAGAAATCAAGTAATTCCCTCTTGAAAGGGAAAGTTCACTAATCCCACAATTAATGTGTTTAGATATTCTGGGAATCTAATTGCAGTTTCACTAGTTTTTACATTAGCAGCTGTTCATAATTTTTTCTAAAACCCAGAAATCCCATAACCTTTGTGATTTGTACAATATTGCCAGACCTTATAAGTTATAACTTTCATAATATTCAGGAAAGTCATGTGAAATTTGAATTAAAGGTTTGATATTCATTTTATATTTAACCCTTCTACCAGAAATCAACACGCTTAACATACTCTCTATATATGTATGTTTAATATTAAGTCTATCCAACAAATTCTAGTTAAGCTCATCTGAAAAACTAAATTCACAAACACTAAGCAAATAAAGAAAGAAAACTCTTATTACCTTTTCAGTAGTACAGGTGAAGTCTGTCGCAATATCTCCTAGAACTTCATTTTCAACATCTTCAGCAACAACCAATAAGCTTTGTCCATGAGGAAAAAATAACCACAACAACAACAACAACAACAATAATAAAGAGGTTTAAACTTTCATTTCATGCACAAAAATCCTCTTACCTGCATCATACATGGCAAACTTGCTTGCCTGATAACATTGAGTTTGAAATTTTCATGTCATAGATCAAAACCAATGCACCGTCTAAAACCTGTAAACAACAAATCCAATAATCTTTTAGTACCAAGTGAGAATGATACAACTTTCTCACAATTAACACATTAGCATTGTACCATATTAAAGTACAATAAAAAACTTATAACATAATAACCCACTAATAAACTGAGATTCTTACACATTCTTTTTTATTCTTATGGGTGAAGAAGTATGGGGATTTAAGACCCCACTCTAGTTTCATTCCCTTAACAAAATTTAATTCATTATAGAGAGCTTTCCTATCCTGCAACAGTTTGGGAGAAGCAAAATCAAAAGAAGGAAAAAAATGGCATTACTAGATATCTAAATGACTCAAAAATAAAGGAAACAAAAAGGAAGACACGAAGAAGAAACAGATTCACGGTTACAGCAGATTAAAAGTGAAGAATAGGGAGAATTAAAAGAAGAGACTTACAAAGATAGTAATAAGATCATTTTCCCAACCCTTCTAAAAAACCTTGGCTATAAGCTCGCCAATCTCCCCGTCACCATTGGCTGCTGTTGTTCCAACCTTCATGGTAAAAAAGTGCAATTAAAGCTCCATTTGGTGTTCATGCTAAACAACTGTAAACTTGACGTTTGGCAATCATTTGATTCACAACTTATATTCTCACTGCTATTTTGTGAAAATTATTAACTTAGAAAGAATTGGAGCAGCACCACGACACAGTAATGGAGCCAAAAACTAAGCAAAAGTCTAAAGGAAAAACGTGAACCTGGGCAATTTCTTCAAATGTGGTGATCTTTCATGCTTGGCAGTCCAAGTTTCTCATGACTGCATCAGTAGCCATTCTAAACCCTTGTGTTAGGCCTGTGAGATTCACTCTTCCAAGTGCCTTGAAAGCTTCATCATTCAGGGCTTTGACAAGAACACTCTCATATTTGGTGCCTGTAAACAGATATATTAAAGTTGTGATAAGCATCCATTAATGACATGCCCATCTGCAGGAGATTCAAAAAAGTTTGTAAGGAAATTCAAAAGATGTTTCACAATCAATAAATCCTTTAGTGTCTTCAGCGCCATAATTTCTGCTCCAAGTACAACAAACCTGATACATAGGTAATTCAATGAAATCAATCAATCTCCATCGAATTACAAGCCAAAAAAAAAAAGAAACAAAACTCACCGGCTGGGTGCCGGTGGTATTAATCAACCTACAATTAATAAAATTGGTAATAAATAAATGAGAGAAGTCGAAACAAATAAAGGATGTGATATTGGGAAAGAACAGTGTACCTGACACTGGAGTTGAGGCTACAAGCAAACCAGAACATGGTTTTGTGATTTTCTTTTGCCGATGATTTGATCAAAAAACAAATGTGATTTTATTGCACCAAGTTTGATCCAAAAACAAAGACATAAGCCTTAAATAGTGCCCCCCCTTTTTTTCTTCCTTCCTTTATATATTTATTTATTGATAAATCTTCATTTGTTTTCTAAACTTCCGGGGTTAAGAGGCAGTTAGCTCATTTAGAAAGTACGACGTTCGGTTAGAATAAGAGGACTTGGAGGTTTATATTTCTCCGCGCTGGGTATAATGATCAAAATTGTGTCAACTGTAGGGCCCACATTTGATCAGCACAACACAACGACTCAATTGTATTATTTTGGTTTTTAATTTTTTTAATCCTAGTTTTTAATTTAAGGATTTCTCTGATGTATTTTTACAGCATTAATGGGGTTATTGTAGATCTTTAGATTTAAGTATTTAAATTTTATCAATCTATTTATTTAATAATATTAAATATAATAAATAAATAATTAGTTAATTAATTAAAAAATACCGATAGTCTTGTTGGTGAATTGATTTTTTTAATTTTAAATTAATGAAAAAGAGAGAAAAAGACGATAATGACATAAGAGTCATGGTGAGGATGTTGGATGCTTTGGATAAATACATAATTTTATCAGGATCCATAGTTGTTGTCGTAATCTCAATACAAGAAAAATGTATCATGACAGTAAATTTTTTCTTTTTGTTTGTTTTCGGAGAAGCAACCTTATTTTGATAAATGTTGAGTGATTTTAGTGGTAATAAAGTATGATAATTTGTTTATGCTTGTTCAGGGGAATGAAGCTGCTTCAGAATAAGACAAATTGTTTGATGACTATTAGATAAATAGAATTTGATGAAAATTGTTTTATTATTGTTCTTGTTGCATGAGATATTGTACTTTATATCTCTCTTTTTTTAAAAAAAAAATAGAATCAACCTTGTAATGGTTTATTAACAGATTATATTATATTAAAAATTTAAATAGAGAAAAATCCACTATGTGAAAAATTATTACAATCATTCTAGTATTGTTTTTCTCACACCCAAAAGCCCAATAACACCCAATCTGTCAATAGACTTACTGTTTCTCTCACACTCAAAACTGTCTACTTGAAAAGAACTGATTGTCATGTTATACAAATAAATGAATCTAACTTCCCTATATACAGAGATTATTTCTTATAGGAGAAGTATTTCTTTTCTTATACTAATAGTATTCCTTTTTTAATAAATGAAGTCTTAAAGGGGAAATTAGTTATTCCTTAATAGGAATCCTGCTAAAGAAGAAAATATCTCAGGAAATCTTTATTGAAAAATAAGACATATTCCCTAACAATCTCCATCTTGACGAGTTTTTCAATTAGGTAACAAAACATGATCTGTTAGCCTAAAGAGTTGTATAAATTGTAATTTTGATGATAACAAACATGTGTTATTATACTTCACAATTTCACTAGTTTTGAAGAGCAAAATTTATTCAGGCGAATCTAGTGAAATCGAGCTCAAGACACTCAATGGATAATGGCTCAACCAAGAGTAATTAACTATTAGCTCAAAGTGCACTTCATTACTACAAATCTTGTAAAGTCAATTTGATTTAATGTATGAATGATTTAGCATTTGAAAATCTCAATATTTTGTTTAATAAATCATCATTTTTCATAAACCAAAAAATTTTATAACTAAAGGCCAAGTATTTTATGAAATTTGTTGTTTTTCACGATATGAACTAAAACAAAAGAGTTTTGCAATCTCTTTTTTCAATAAGTATTGTTTTAAATTCTGAAACTAGACATATTTGTAAAAATTTAAAAACTTTTTAGGTCGTAGTACAATTTATAAAAGTTTTACCCCAAAATATAAGTATTAGAACTATAGCTGCTAGCCGACCAAAATGTGGCAGTTAATCACTTGGGAAGACAAAAAGTTAGCGGCCAACTACTTGAGAGTGAGTGGCTAACCGCTTGGGCCAATTTTTAAATTCAAAACTACAATGGTAACTTGCCATATAAGTCTAGCAGCTAACCGCCTGAGTCAAGTGGCGATTCGGCTATTTTCTAAAGGTCAATAATGATTAGTTTACTTGTCCAAACTATATATCAAATCTAAAAAGTATTTCAAGTTGAAATCAGTTCATACAACATATCTTGACCTTCCATTTGCAAACCTTCATACATTAAGTTATCATTGAACTTTCATTTGTACATCCACTTTAAAAGAGAGTTTTTGTTATAATCTTCAAATACATTATCAAATTTTTGTGAGTTTAAGTGCGAGAAACACTTGGGGAAATGTGTGTGTAAGTGAAACACCACTGGTAAAGGTTTACTGGCACCTTGTAAGTCAATTGTAAGAAATTGAATCCTTAGGAGGCTTGAATAATGAAATCCTCAAGCTTGATTTGCTTAGAGGCGTGAACATAAGCAGGGATTTACCAAACCACGTAAAAGTTTTCGTGTTTGCTCTCTCTTTCCATACTTTTTCATTATTGTGCATTGTTAAATTTGTTGTTTTTTATTCTATTAAGACATTAGTTTGTTTTGTGTGATTTTAATTGCTTAAAATTTTAAGAACCCACTTAAGCCCCCCTCTTAGGTTGCATAGCTAATATTTCATGATTTACCGTGTATGCACACAACCATGTCGTCTTCACCTTCTTTTCTCCACTCAAAACTACACTCACATACAACTCATGAGAATCACTCTATTATGGATAGAACCTTATCGTCCATCTAGTAGCCATAATTCTCTACACCGAGAATCATCGTACGTCATCTTATCCAGAGTATATATATTCGGCACATCTTGATCACCTTGCTAAAAATAGTTACTCTCCTGTTTGGCTTCCTTGAGAGTCCTCAGCCATCACTACAAGAAAATACACTATTGGGTAGAAATTCTATTCTAACAAAACTTACTTTATTGCTAAAATTCATGTCTTGCAACAAAAATTAGTCTTTATTGCTATAGTTAAACATATGGTGTTCTTCTTAATGATGTGGAATAGGCGAGAAAATTAGATTATATGGCAACAAAATATTTTGTTACCGTACGCTGTTTTTGGCAACAAAAGTGTTCTTGTTGCCTAACAAGCTTAATGAAAGCAAAATTTGTTTCGTTGCTATAGTTTTTCCACAATAAACACTTGAATCAGTTGAAACAAATGAAATATTGCAAAAAGTTGTGATGCTCTTTCAATGTTTTTTGCAATGAGATTAATTTTGTTGTGCAACGGTTAACAAAAATATTAAATTTTCCAATATTGACAACAACAAATGTTGCACTAAGTTCTATATGATGTTTAATAGGTATTATGTGGCAACATTATATCCTCACGTTTCACTATAATTAGTATAGTATTTCTTGTTAGGCAACCATATTTTTCTTTTGATACATCTTGATAAATTATTAAATTGTTTTAATTATGATTCCAAATTTTTACTTTTTAGATAATAAGGTTTATAATAATATTTTATACAAAATTTAATATGATGACATTAAATCTAAGAAAAACGATGATTTACTTTTAAAAAAGAAATCAATGATAATAACCTATAAAAATTACGATGAGTAATAATATTGATCATAATAATGAATTGAAGTATGAATAATGGTCATAGTAGTGTTGATGATAATTGATGATAATAATTCCAATATAAACATATATATATATATATATATATATATATAAATTAAATAATACTAAAGATCTCAATATTAATTTGGATCCCAATTGCAACTTGACTATATGTACTGCTCATTTATTAGATGATAAATTCAATTGCTAGTAAAATTGTTATTATACCGTTCAATAAATGAAGACTACATTAATAGCGATACAAATTGAGATTTAAAATACTGAGATCCCTAACACTAATCAAAATTTCCCTCCTAAAATAAATAATTATTATAATCTCTATTGGATTTAAAGGATTATGACAATTAGCCCCTTAGATACATCATAACAACACATTCTTTTCATTGTAATATCATTCACTACAAGTAAGAGGAAATTAAATGGATGAAGAATCATTACTAATTACATCAATTTTATTAGACTACTAAATAAATTACTTAGTGGGGTGTGTGTGTGTATTAGCAAGCTGGTAAATTGGATTAGTTCAATTATACTAGTAAGTATAATTTATTAGTGGATCAAAAAGATCTTCAATAAATTATTATTGGAAAGTACTGAAACTATTATTGACAAGTTGAAAGTGTATTATTCAATGTTGATTGAACACAACACTTAACTAGCTATATATAATGGTTGGGGAGATTTCTATAAATTCAAAAATTACTAAAATAACATGTAGGCTAGGCTAAAATTAGTAAATAAAATTATAAAGATGACATAAAAGCCAACATGACTTCGTGGGGGGCTTTTTATTTCCACGCGCTTCCAGAAGTCAAGTTTCTTTCTCCAATTTTTTCTTAATTAAAAATAGGGAAATTATTAGCCATACACCCTTAAATGACACCCGTATCAAACATGTGTGAATACTTTTCAAGTGTATCACTCATATACCCTAAGTTGACAAAATACTTCTGCTGTCCACCAATCCGTTAACTTCCGTTAGCAAGTGCTGACATCAGAAGGGTAATCTAGTCTTTTAAGATGGATGAACCTTTGATTTAAAAAACGACATGTCATCCCATTTACCTAGTAAAAAATGACATGTCATATGATATATATTGATAAACATGACATATCATCCTATTTATCAGATAATTGTTAATAATTGCTAAAAAAAACTATTTTACAACTGAATCTACTCCTCTAAAATTTAACCTATATTTTTGAAGATCTACTCCTCCAAGCTCCAACTGGAATTTTTTATGGTATAATATGTATAATTGTAAATAATATGTTGTTAATAATTTTTTATGGTATAATCTAAATTTTTTTATGAATAATTGTTAATAATATGTACCATTAATAATTTATTTTTTTAATAAAAAAATATATTGTTAATAACAAAAAAATTGAGTATTGAAAATTTACATTAATTTTTGGGGTAAATTTATCTTTTTACCTCATTTTGAGTTTCAAGGGCGAAATAGTCAATTTGCCACAATTCTGTTAACTTTCTAACGGAAGTTTACGGATTGGTGGATGGCAAAAGTGTTTTGTTAACTTAGGGTATACGAGTGATACACTTGAAAAGTACTCAGACACATTTGATACGGGTGTCATTTAAGGGTATATGACTGATAATTTTCCTTAAAAATATTGCTTCTAGAATATTTCCACTTTGCACTCGCTTCCTTCTTTTTGCCCAGCCATGGAATTCTTCTCTCTGCCAAGCTTTAAGCCACTAAAGAGTTGTACTTGGAAGGCACCACTAAAAAAAAGTTCTATTTCGAGGTAGTTGTAACCCATTGCTTATGGTGGTAAATAATTGTTTCTTCCTAACTTCATTTCTTCAAGTGAATTTAATATTATTTTATATATTGACCTATTGAGTTTGACTTTGTTTAGTGGGTTTTGCTTTAATTATTTACTAAGTGCATCTTTGTTTCAATTTTTAATTTGTTAAATTAAAGTTAATGGATTATTTTGATATCTATTTTCTGTTAATTCATCTAAAGAATTATTATATACTGCAATAATAAAATAATACTTGAGGGTTATATTCTTTCTCAATCTTCTTTCAATAGTTTTTTGAATTTTTAGAGGCGACTTAATTGTTTGGGAGTTGTGTCTTTGCAGAGAACAAAAACTTAAAGAAGCAATTGAATTCTAAATATTACCTTCAACTTTCAAGTACAATTTATTTTTGTAAAAGATTTGTCCCACATTATTATGTAAAATTCTTTTGTCTTTGTTTCACTTTTGTTCCCTACATGTATTAATTTATAGTATCTAGCAGTGAACAATGGATAGGAGTTGGATGCATTTATGAAATTAGTTATCTAAAGAATACTTAGATGGTATCAAGTCTTTTATGAAGGTTGCTGAGCAATGTGTAAATGTGAATAATCTTGTTTGTTGTTCATGTAAAGAATGTCAAAATGCATTCTTTAAGTCATTGCATACTGTCAAAGCTCACTTAAAAAGATATGGCACCGAAGTAAGCTATACAAAATGAGTTTTTCATTGTAAAGAACTTGAGTTTGTGGACAATAGTCAAATGAATGTAGGATTTATGCCCAGTAACAGGAGTTCCTTTACATTTGACAATGAAGAGGATGATGATGAAATGTATAATTTGATTCATGATATGTGTGAGCCAATGTCAATAGATCCATTCACTTCGGAGACAAATATTGAAGAGAATGTTGACATGACACATGATGATAATAGAGAATTTACAATGTGTGCAGGATTGTTAAAAAATGATGGAAAAAGTTTATTTCCTAGTTCCAAGTTGTCTGCTTTGAGTTTTATTGTCAAGCTAATGCATATAAAAGTTCTTAATAAATTGAGCAACAAAGCAATAGATATGATTCTCCAATTATTTAAAGAGGCATTCCCAAAAGGCACAATACTACCAAGTACTACTTATGATGCAAAAAAAATGTTAAAGGACTTGGGCTTCGGGTATGAAGTCATACATGCAAGTAAGTATGACTGTGCTTTATTTTAGAAAGAATATGAGGCATTAGAGAAGTGTCCACATTATGGTGAACCAAGGTATAAGTTTGAAGGTAGTAAAAATAAAGTACTGCAAAAGGTGTTGCATTATTTCTCTTTAAAACCGATATTACAAAGATTATTTATATCTAGGCATACAACATGGGATATAAAGTGGCACTAAGAGAAGAGAATTACTGAGGAAGGTATTTTAAGACATTCTCCTAATGAGGAAGCAAGAAAAGTTTTTGATAGGTTATATCCTTGGTTCGCACAAGAGCCTTGTAATGTCAAGATGGGTCTTGCAGTAGATGGCTTCAATCCTTTTGGTAACATGCATAATTCTTATAGTATATAGCCAGTCATACTTGTGGCATATAATTTACCACTACGGAAATGCATGAAAGATCCATTCATGATGATGTCGCTACTCATCCTAGGACCAAAAGCACCAGGTAGGGATATTGATGTTTACATAAGGTCGTTATCAGATGAATTAAAAGAACTGTGGAATCATAATGTTCAAACCTTTGATGCATCAACTGGACAAACTTTTTGTATGCATGCTACAGTGATGTGGGCTATTAATAATTTTCCTGCATATGGAAATTTATCTAGATGGAGCACTAAAGGCTGTAAGGCATGCCCGGTTTGTAATGTATAAACATCTTCGCGGAAGTTGAATGGTAAGATACGCTACATGGGTCATCGTCGATATTTACGCATGGTCATTCATGGAGAGCTAGTATAGAACATGATGGTGATTTTGAATTCGACCAACACCAAAGGAATATTCAGAAGATGCCATTCTAAGGCAATTAGAGAAGTTAAATGAATCTAGGCCCGAAAAAAAATGAAAATAACAAAGATAGACAGAGAAAAGTAGTACAAGTGATTTAAATTGGACAAAAAATAACATTTGTTTTGAGTTTGAGTATTGGTCTAAGTTGACGATAAGACATATTTTGGATGTTACCATTATTGAGAGAAATATATGTGATAGTTTAGTTGGAACTTTGATGAATATTAAGGGGAAAACAAAATATACTGTTAAAGTAAGGCTTGACTTAGAGGACTTGAACATAAAGAAAGAGTTGCATCTAAAACTAGAAGAAAACTAGAAGGAAACAAACTTTTAAAACCTCATGCTTCATACACACTGAGTTTAAATGAAAGAAGAGAATTTTGTCAATTTCTTAAGTCAGTGAAGTTTCCAAATGGGTATGTTGCAAATATATACAATTGTGTCAGCATTAAGGATGCAAAAATATTAGGTTTAAAAAGCCATGATTGACATGTTTTGATAAAAAAAATCCTTCCAATTGGAATACATCCATAATTACATAAAGATGTTTTCTCAGTCATTATTGAACTTTGTAAACTTTTTCAGACAGTTGTGTGCAAAAACATTATATGGGGATTGTATTGATACTTTGCAAGCTTGAGCAAATTTTTCGACCTACATTCTTTGACATAATGGTGCATTTAGCTGTGCACTTACCACATGAAGAAAAATATGCTGATCCTATTGTATTAAGATGGATGTACCCAATTGAAAGTTCATTACATTATCTAATTATAATATTTTAATAATATTTACATTACATTCACAAGTCACGTTTTTTTAAAATTTAATCATTTGTTGTTGAACAGGGCTTTAGGCCGATATAAAAGCTATGTAAAGAATAAGGCTCGACCTAAAAGATCAATTGTTGAGGCCTATATCATAAATGAATCACTGTCTTTTTATTCTTTATATTTAGATTCTATTGAAACCAAATTTAATTGTGTTGAGCAGAATGATGATGGTGGACAAAGAGCTAGAGGACTTTCAGTCTTCTCTCAGAATGTTTGACCTTTTGGTAAAGCTCAGAGTGAGTTATCACAAGAGATCGATATTGTGTTGACACAAGTAATTCTATAATGTTGATTTTGACAACAACAAACTTTGTATATTTTTTATTAAACATGTCAGAGCTATTAATATTAAACAAACTCTTAAGGCCGCATAATATTTTAGACATGTTTAAGAATCTAGATAACCGTTTAGTTAAATCTAAAAAACATGTACTACAAAAGGTTGTTAAAATGCTGATTTTGAAAAATAACGGTGAGCCGTTTGTTGAAAACGACAAATGATAATTTCCAGAAAGCGTGTTATACAAAAGGTAGTCAAAATATTCATTCTAGAAAATAATGGTGAACCATTTATTAAAAATGATGAACCGATAATTACAAAAAAAAAAGATTTTAACCGTGAACTGTTTAGCAAGAATGGTTAGCCAAAATTTGTTTTGCAGGTCCTTGGAAATAAACGGTTAACCGATAACTTCAAATGGTGAACCAACTATTTGAAATCTTAGCATAATGGTCATTTGGACTAGTCAAAATGATAAACTGACAGTAGTTAACGGCAATATGATTTTTCTCAGAAAGTCAACAACGGCTAGTTTTCAGCTCCAAGTATAAAATAACTCAATCAAATTCAAACAAGAATAGATCTAAGAGTTATCATTGAGCTTGCTACTAAGTATACAACCACTATTGAGCTGTAAACTTGTTTTTGTTTTATTGATTCACACTTTGAGCTTTTATTTGTAATCTTTATTTTTGAGTAATTGTAAGTATTGAGATACACTTGGGTTTAGAGATTGAGGATAATCTCTTGTTATAAAGGTCTATTAAAACCTTGAAAGTCATTTGTAAGTATTGTTGAAGCAGTAAATAGAAAGTAGGAATATAGCAATTAGCACTATTGGGTAAGAAACTTAGCACATTATTAGAAGCACCACCAAAGCTTGAGCTCAAACCGTGAGCTAACACTTCGGAATATGCATTCTTCAGAGATGAAAATACTTTTTTTTATGATAAGCAAAAGAGTAAGTTATTAAAAAGATCATGAAGAAGCATTATGATGGAACATCACGACATAAAAGGAATAAACCGTAGATTGCATGCATTATATTCATCTTGATGAAAATGCTAACCTATTAGGGAAATATAATGTTGGTTAAACCCCAATATGAAAGAAGTTATTAGAGTGGAAGTCCTTAAACTATTGGATGTAGATATTATTTACCTTATTTATGATAGTTTTTATATCAGTCTTGTGTAAGTTGTCCCCAAAACGTCAAGAGTCACATTAATTACCAACGTCGTCAATGAACTAATACTCACTAGAGTAATTACAAGATGGCATGTATGTATTGATTATATAAAAATAAATTTTCGCACATGAAAGGACCATTTTTCGTTATGATTTATTGATCGAATGTTGATAGATTAATAGATCATGGATTATATCCACTTTCACTTGTCCTTTTGGCACATCTGTATATGAGATAATGTCATTTGGATTATGTAATACATCTACCACATTTTTATGATGCATGCTAAGCATTTTTATGATATGGTTGGATGTTGCCTTGAAGTTTATAGGGATGAATTTTCTATTTTTGGTAATTCATTGGATCAGTGTTTACATCATCTAATGTTAGTTCTACAGAGATGTATAGAGAAAAATTTGGACTTGAACTAAGAAAAGTTCTATTCTATGGTGAAACAAGGTATTGTTTTCG
>MKYO02030580.1:72675-84206 GCA_002013955.2 Citrus medica | reverse complement strand
CAAACCGCGTTACTGTCAAACCGCTTCACTGTTCAAACCGGTTGACTGTTCAAACCGCGTACTGATGACTGATGACGTGGCGCAATCCTGAGCGTCCAAACTGTTTTTAATCCGATGGCCATGATTTACTCGATGTATCTATAAAAAGGGGGCCTTCCCCCTTAATTTGGCATCTCTGAATCCATTTTTGGGCTCCATTTTCTGTAATTCCTTCTCCATCTTGTATTTTCTACGTATTTTAATAAATTTTCATTTTGCCCCTAGTTCAATTATGAGTAGCTAATTTTCTTTTAAGCTTGGGTTAAAGGTGAAGTCTCAACATGTGTCATGAGCTTTATTTGGTAAATTTACTTTCTCTTCCCCTCTAGTTTTTGTAGATATTTTGACTTCTCGTCGACAAAT
This sequence comes from Citrus medica, assembly GCA_002013955.2. Lineage (NCBI taxonomy): Eukaryota > Viridiplantae > Streptophyta > Magnoliopsida > Sapindales > Rutaceae > Citrus > Citrus medica. The sequence goes on along the minus strand of MKYO02030580.1, from coordinate 83,804 downwards.
AATAATAATCTTGTTTAGATACTGCCCTGGTTTCACCGACTCCCTAGTACAAGGTTATTATTATTTGGTACGATAAGCCCTTAACACCATATTGATTAGAGTGTGGTTCATGAGGTATGGATTTTCCCTTCATGAGTTAATTGACATTAATAAGGAATATTTAGCCCATGGTGCATGTTGATACGGATCCAGATACCAAAGTGCGTCATTTCAATAGATTTCACTTCAATTTATTCTCGCCATTTTAATTTAAGTTTTAGAATATTCCAAATCATCTTTACCATAAATCCAACCACCCATTTAGAAAAATTAATTCTACACACAATTAAAATCCACCTCCTCGTGGAATCGACACTCGTCACCATTGATCTATTCCACAATAGATTCGTGTACTTACGAGTTCAATAAAATTTGCACAACAAATTTTTGGCGCCGTTACCGAGGAGGTAAGTTATTTTAATTTGTAAAATTAATTTTTGTAAAAAAATTTCTTTTAGTTATTTTTCTTGTAATTTTTTATTTTAAAAAAAAGAAAGAAAAAAAAGAGTGAATTTACATTTTGAGCTAAGAATTTTTTTCTCTCTTCTTTAAAATTCTATAATTTAATTGTCAAGTTATTTTTCTTTGTAATTTTTTTTGTTTATCTTATTAATTTTTTTTTTATTTAATTTATTTCACGTATTTGTTTTAGTGTGTTTTTATAGAAAGGTTGTAACAATATGATAAAGTTAGTACTGTAATTTCTCCTTCTTCTTTATTTTTATTTGTTTTGTTCCCATTTATTTTTGTGTTCCTTGCATGCATGGTCGATGGTCATTATTACCTAATCTTGAGCCTATAAACCTTGAACTTGAGAAAACACTTCGCACACACAAACACGTTAAAAATAAAATGGATTTGCAACAATAAGCACCACCACAGGAGAGGCCATTTAAGGACTACTTCAGTCCTTTAGCTAATTTGAGCACATCATGCATAAGATACCCAAATGTAGCTGCTAGGAGTTTTGAACTAAAACCTAGTGTGCTAAATTGTCTCCGAGCAATCTATAGGCTAGAAAATGAGGATCCATATAATCATTTGAATGATTTTCATGCTATTTGTCAAATTTTTAAATATGAGAATTTTTCAGACGATGATGTTAAACTCAGATTATTTCTATTTTCTTTAAAGGATTGAGCTCGTTCATGACTTAATAAATTGCCTACTAATAGTATCACATCATGGGAACAAATGGTAACAAAATTTTTGAATAAATATTTCCCAGTGCATAAAATCAATGCTATTCGCAGGAAAATCTCAGAGTTTACCTAGAGAGAAGACGAGCAGGTTTTCGAAACATGAGAGCAATTCAATGGGCTACTCTTGAAGTGTCCGCATCATGGGTACGAGAAATGGCACCAATGCCAATACTTTTTGGAGGGATTATTGAAGAATGGCTAATGGCAACAAGTGGAGCAGAGCTAATGTCAAAAAGTGCATAAGAGATTTGAGAATTCTTCCAACGACAAGTGGATAATTCCCAACAGCGGAGTCGATCACTCAGGAATATTAGAAGAATTAAGGGAGTGAATGAGGTTCACATTGGTGAGTCAACTTTGGGAATTAAAGAAGTCAAGGAGATGGTTGAAGGTCTTTCTCAACAAATAGCATCGTTAACGACTGCTACATCAACAGAACCACATAACCATGACTCATACTCAGATCAAGCCAATGCCATGGGTGTAATGAGAAAACTATTAAATTACAACCCATACTCTAACACATATAACCCTGGATAGAGAGACCACCCCAATTTTTCATAGTCTTAAGGATTCCAACAAAATGGACCAGCAGCTCCAGCTCCACCAATGCAACCAATTCCTAGCAGCCACCATTTAGACTATACAATCAGAACCAGGACTACTCTCAACCCAGACCATGAGAGGATTCATTTCAGAATCTCAAGAATGTTACTCACTCTATGATTGAGCAACAAAACCGCCCCATTGATGGACTATGAAATGAGATGAGAGCAGGCTTCAACTCACAAGCCCAATCAGTTTCAAGCCTCGAGAAGATGGTAGGACAGCTTGCTTCTTCAGTTAAGACCTTGGCAATGGCTGTTGAGAAAGGCAAGTTTCCAAGTCAACCGGTGCTTAATCCTAAAGGAGTACATGGAGCAATTACCAGTTCACCACAGCAGCATGGAGAGGTCAAAGCAGTCATGACCTTGCGAAAAGGAAAAGAAGTCGATAATAAAGTGGAGATGCCGGTGACAAAAGAAAATCAAATTGTACCTATGAGTGTTGATAACTCACCATCAGAAGAGAAAAAAGAAACCAACCCATGAGAATATGTTCCCAAAGCTCCATTTCCTCAGAGGTTCGCTAAAGGAAAGAAGGGAAAATTAAGGGAAAATCCACAGGTGAGATTCTTGAAATCTTCAAACAGGTAAGTGTTAACATCCCTTTACTTGATGCTATAAAGCAAGTTCCATCTTATGCCAAGTTTCTTAAAGACCTTTGTACTAAAAAGAGAAATATTCATGTTCAAAAGAGTGCATTTTTAATAGAAAATGTTAGTTCTATACTCCAACACAAAATTCATTTGAAATGCAAAGACTCAAGCTCCCCCACTATCTCCTGTAGTATAGGGAACCACACAATTGAGAATGCTTTGTTGGATTTAGGAGCTAGTGTAAATCTATTACCTTACTAAGTTTTCGTGAAACTTAGATTGGGAGAATTACACCCAACTCCAGTGGTGTTACAGCTTGCAGATCAGTCCATGAAAATACCTCGTGGTATTGTAGAGGACGTGCTTTTCCAGGTAGACAAGTTTTATTTTCCTGTTGATTTCATTGTAATTGACACTCAACCAATACAGGATTCAAGGAAGCACATCCCCATTATTCTAGGTCGACCTTTCTTAGCAACTATGGATGCTCACATTCAATGTAGGACTGGAAATATGCAGTTGTCCTTCGGCAACATAACTATAGAGCTGAACATCTTCAACATTGCCAAACAATCGCATAATGAAGATGATGGAATTGTTGATGTGGATTTAATTAAAGCATTAATTGATGACACTTTTCTTTCAAACCTTAGTGATGACCCTTTACAAACATGCTTAACTCACTTTGGTTTAGATTTGATATTGACAGATCAGTTGATGAGGTCAATGCCCTACTTGACTCAGCACCATCCGTGGACACTAATAAATGGAAGTCAAAGTTGAACAACTAGCACCATCAGAAAAGAAACTCATCCCATCATCAGAATCACCACCGAAACTCAAGCTCAAACCATTACCCAACACATTGGAATATTTGTTTTTGGGAGAAGAAAGTTCTCTGCTGGTAATCATCTCATCATCCCTCAATTATGAAAAAAAAGGTAAGTTGTTGGATGTTTTAAAAAAGCACAAAGGAGCATTAGAATGGACCATAGCAGACATAAAAGGTATAAACCCAGTAGACTGCATGCATTACATTCACATTGATGAAAATACTAAGCCTACTAGGGAAATGCAACGTCGGTTAGATCCTAATATGAAAGAAGTTGTTAGAACTGAAGTCCTTAAACTATTGGACGCAGGTATCATTTACCAAATTTCTGATAGTTCAAGGGTCAGTCCTGTACAAGTTGTCCCCAAAAAGTTAGGAGCCACAATAGTTACCAATGCTGATAATGAATTGATACCCACTAGAGTAACTACAGGATGACGTGTTTGCATTGATTATGCAGTAGGAACAGTATTAGGACAAAGAGTTGATCGAATTCCCCATGTTATTTACTATGCTAGTATGACATTGAATGATGCACAGTTGAACTATTCAACTACTGAAAAAGAAATGCTAGCAGTAGTGTTTGCATTAGAGAAATTTTGATCTTATCTCATTGGTTGTAAAATAATTGTGTTCACAGATCATGCTGCTCTTAAATATCTTCTCACAAAGAAAGATGCAAAAGCTAGGCTAATTCGTTGAGTGTTACTTTTGTAGGAATTCAACTTGGAATTCAAAGATAAGAAAGGCACATTCTATGTGTTGGCTGCCTATCTCTCTCTTCTCCATTTTGACACAATTATGAAATCATTAACATTGAATGAGTCATTTCCAGATGAACAATTGATGAGTGTGGAAATATTACCGTGGTATGCTGACTCGTGAATTATCTTGTTACATGTCAACTTTCAGAGCATTAGACCAAGCAAGACAAAGCTAAATTTTTTGCGGAAATAAAGAATTTCTTTTGGGATGACCCTTATTTGTTCAAGTATTGTGCAGATCAAATTGTTAGACGATATGTCCCAGAAAGTGAAATTCAAAATATCCTTTTATTCTGCCATGAACAAGCTTGTGGAGACCATTTCAGCGCTAAGAAAACAACAACTAAAGTTTTACAATGTGGTTTCTATTGGCCAACCATATTTCGAGACGTTTACATGTTCTGTTCTTCATGTGGTAGGTGTCAATGAATAGGGAGCATTACATAAAAGAACATGACGCCACTAAATCCAATTTTAGTGGTTCAGAATTTTGACGTATGGGGTATCAACTTCATGGGACCCTTTCCCCTGTCTTTTGGCCATCAATACATATTGGTTGCTGTTGACTACGTATCGAAATGGGTAGAACCAATTCCATGTAGAACCTATGATCACAAGGTGGTGATAGGAATTTTGAAAAGCAACATTGTTTCACGCTTTGGATTCTCCAGAGCGATAATCAATGATGGTGGTGTCCACTTTTGTAACAAAGCATTCAAAGCTCTTTTGACAAAGTATTCAATCACTCACAAAGTGACGACCCCATATCATCCGTAAACCAGTGGCCAATTTGAGATCTCCAATCGAGAAATAAAGCACATATTAGAAAAGACGGTGAGGCCAGACAAAAAAGATTGGTCATTAAGACTTGATGATGCATTTGAAATACAAGTGTGCAACCCAAGAGGGGGGTGAATTGAGATTCTAAAAATTATTATGCAAATCTAAAATGACTTTAATAGAATAACAACTAAATCAATTATAATATAAAAAGATAAGGGAAGAGAGATTCAAACATGAAGATTTTTACGTGGCTCGACCAACCTCGCCTACGTCCATGCCTCCAAGCTTTTCGGGCTTGAGGATTTCAATAAGTAAGCCTCCAAGGATTCAAATGCTTACACTTGACTTCCATGGTGTCAATGAACCTTTACAACAAGAGATTATCCTCAATCTTTTAACCTAAGTGTATCCCAACACTTACAATCACTTAAAGTAAAAGATTAAAAATTATTTTTCTCTCACACGATATTTAAGATTACAAATCAATGCCCAGTGTGTGAATAGATGAAGCAAGAATGTGTTTTAAAGCTCTATAAAGATTGTATTCTCGAATATAAGCTCAATGGTCATGTTGCGATCAATCTTGTTTGAATTTGAATGAGTTTATTTGTAGTTGGAGTTGAAAACTAGCCGTTTTTGACTTTCTGTTCACTGTCGGGTCACCGTTAACTAGATGTCGGATCGTCGTTTGACTGGTCATTATGACCATTAGGCTGAATTTTCAAATTATCGGATCGCCGTTAAGGTCAAGAGGCTAATCTTCAGTTCTGTATGATGTCGGCGAGCCATGATCAACATGTCGGATCGCTGTTTAGGTCTAGAGACTAATCTTTAATTCTGTATGATGTCGGTGAGCCGTTAAATACATGTCGGATCGCCGATTTCTTCAGAAACTGCTACAGTGAACTAATTTGTGCCCCAAAACCAACACTTTAAAACTTTTCAAATAGATCCATTTTATAGCATTTGAAATAATATTTATGAAACAAAGTTCTCATAGCTTTTTCAATTAAAACCATTTACAAGAGAATAACCAAAATCATTTTCATTTATAAAGTGAGAATGATGATTTAAAAGTATATGAAAATTATTTTGAGCTCTTAAAAGATTAATCAATCTTAATCATGTTTGTTATCATCAAAATCAATAATAACGAAATATTTATGTTAACAATCTCCCCATTTTTTATGATGATAAACTGTTCAAGAAAATACTTGTGCAATTTTGCTCCTCCTAAATATGTGTTCCCCCTAAGTAAAATATTTAAGGAATTTTAACTTCCCCTAAATATGTGCCCATTAATTTTTAATCTCATAAAAAAATTTAAAATAGAACATATTGAATTGATAAATTATCTCCCCCTTCATCATAAAAAAAAATGAGCGCGAAAAGAATAAAAAAAGAGGTTCAGAGATTACTCATGTTGGAAAAATTTCGGCAGAGTCTCCCCTTAAAAATGAACATATCCTCAACAACAAAAATAGTTAAAACACTCCCATATATATATTCCAGCTTATCAACCAACCTATATTCCAACAAATTCAACATAAGCATGAACAATGACCAAACATGTCATTAAAATCAACAAAATCATAAATAAAATCCACATATCCAACAAAATCATCATTAAAAGCATCACAATCAAAACCCAAAAATTATCACAACCACAATAAAAAAATAAGTGTCACAACAAACTACATGAAAGAAGTAATGTTTGTGCAAAAAACATAGAGGCAGAAAACTAAGACGGGGGCTGTGAAGAAGAACTGCTTGGGTCATAACCAAAGTAACCAATAATGCGGCGCTAGCCAGCAAGTAACTCCATTTGCTGATCTAAAATTTGCTACCAAAAGGTCACAAAGTCAGATTGAAGCTGCTGCTGCTACTGCTGCTGGGACAGGACATCTACTCTGTCGAAAAGCTACTGAATATGATCTGCAGGAATGGTCGACGCTGCAGGAGGGATGGCTAGCTCGACCGGCTCGTCATCTTGAGAGGAAGCTACTGCGGATGCTGCGGCTGCTGCTCGACAAGGGACACGCGGTCTAGCCCCAAGGTGGAAGTCGGGTAACTCATCCTCGGAATAGACTTCATTTAACATACGATCATCCTCTTGTGCAAGCAGAGTATCTTCATTCTTGGAGGATGTTGTCTTTTCCCACTTCCCACGCTTCTTAAAAAATTCAATCGCAGAAACAATCTCTCGATGGAGCTTTTGGGTCTCGAGATAAACAGGCTCAGTGATAGGTACTCTAAAGAATTTCAAGATCCTAGTAATGATGCTGCCATATGGAAGGGATCAGTTGATCACTCTAGGTGTGGACAACATATGACAAAGGATAGTGTAGGATAAGCTCACATGGCGTCTACGGATGAGGGAATCTAATAAACCAACATCAAGTCTAGTTACCTCATTAGTGTGACCTTGTATAGGGGTGACCATGTGTTGGAGAATGATATGAAGTATTCAAACCTGGAAAGGGAGGAGTTTAGGCCTAAAGGACAAAGAACAGATGTCATCGGAAAGATCCCGACGCCTACAAATGTTCTGTACGCCATCAACATGACAGAAATCACTAAATTCAAGTTTTTTCCTCACTAAATTCAAGTTTTTTCCTAGCGGTGTAAATGTCTAAGCCTCTATAAGAAATTCCAAGAATACTACATTATTCTAACTCATTAAACGCAATACGAACTCCCCCTACGTAAGTATAAAGATCAACTCGACGGGAAGAGGAGAGTTCCATATTAGAATAACAGACACGTACTAGATTTTCATATATAGGTTCTTCTATACTTAAGGCTTCATTCCAATGACTAAGCAATTGAGTAATTGTACAACCACAAATGATAATATTCTAACACTTCGTAATGTTAAAGGAAAACGAGGGAGTTACCGGTTTGCCCATAAATTTGTCACGGAATCGCTGAGCAGAGGTATCATTGGAAAAATGGAGGCTCTCGAAGTCCTGAGAGGGAGGCCTGGAGGGACTGGAATGACGCGGAGCAGTGTGCTTGGTTCAAGCACGCCTCTGTAGTCTTTCTACCATTGATGAGTTTGGAGAAATTTGGATCTGTAGAAATAAAGTTTGAGAGATGAGAGAGTAATGACAAGTTGAAATGTGATTGAAAAAGGAAAAATTTTGGTTCAATTTTGGCAAGAGAAGTGCGGCTGGTTCTAGGGTTTGAATTTTGGGATTTCTCAAATTTGGAATAAAAAATGAGTTTTGATCGATTAAAAAGGTTCTAAACAAGATGAGAAAGGTTTCGAATGGTTCAATTTGGAGAGAGAGAGCAAGAAAAATAGTGGATTTGAGAGAGAGACGAAGTGTCACTCGCGGGTTTGAAAGAGAGAGAGCAAGAACAAAATAAAGAAGGAGACGAAGGACTGTTCACTTTCTGCCCTAAAACGGTTAGCCATTATGGAAATAACGGCAATCCGTTTTCTACAACTTATGATTTCGCACATTTATTTTATTATTTGGCCAACAATTAAGACATTTCAAGATCATTTCATTAATCCAAAATGTTTGAAGTGCCAGTTCAATGCATGATTCATGAACATATAAGTATTTCAACAATTAATCAGATATATTCAAAAATACACACACTCCACATGTATATTATGATTGAGCATTCCATAGATATTAAATCATCAAATCATAAATCAGTCAATTTTAATAGACTCAATAACATGAATAAAGATGTTAATGCGAAAATTTCATCATTGCCGAATTTTTAAAAATTGTTCTTTGTAAAGTGGTTTGTAAAAATATCGGCAAGTTGTTTTTCCGTAGAAATAAATTCTATTGTAATATCTCCCTTTTGAACATGATCTCTCAAGAAATGATGTCTAATTTCTATATGGTTGGTTGTAGAGTGTTGAATGGGATTCTTTGAAAGATTTATAGCACTAGTATTATCACACTTAATAGGAATTTGTTCAAGATTAATGCCATAATCTCTAAGTATTTGTTTCATCCAAAGTGCTTGTGCACAACAACTCCTGGCGGTGATATATTCAGCCTCGGTGGTTGAAAGTGCAACCGAATTTTGTTTCTTACTAAACCATGAAACAAGTGAGTGACCTAGAATATAGCAAGTTCCACTAGTGCTTTTCCTATCAACTTTATAACCAGCAAAGTCCGCATCCGAATAGCATGTTGAATCTATATGAGTTCCCCTAGGATACCAAAGGCCAAGATCTATGATTCCACTTAAATAACAAAAAATTCTTTTTATAGCAAGTAAATGAGATTTCTTCGGACATGATTGAAATCTTGCACACAAACATACACTAAACATGATATCGGGTCTATGTGCGGTTAAGTAAAGTAAAGATCCGATCATACCTCGATATATTTTGATATCCACTTCTTTGCCTTTTTCATCTTTGTCAAGCTTAATTGTTGTGCTCATTGGAGTGCTTTTGGTCTTTGAATCATCAATATCAAATCGCTTGAGTAGGTCTTTCACATACTTGGCTTGATTTATAAAAATTTCTTCCTCATTTTGTTTTATTTGTAGCCCAAGAAAGTACTTCAACTCTCCCATCATACTCATTTCAAATTCTTTACTCATACAAGACTTTACACAACAATTCATTAGTAGAACAAAAAATAATATCATCAATATAAATTTGAACAACAAGAATATCTTGGTTCTTATGCTTAACAAAGAGAGTAGTATCCACTTTACCCATCGAAAATCCGTTATCCAATAAGAAATTCTTAAGCCTATCATACCATGCTCTAGGTGCTTGTTTTAATCCATACAAGGCTTTAAATAACTTATAAACATGGTCTGGAAATTTTTCATTTTCAAAATCAGGAGGTTGTTTTACATACACTTCTTCCATAATATAACTATTTAAGAAAGCACTTTTCACATTCATTTGAAATAAAATGAAATCTTTATGACATGCAAATGCCAACAACATTCTAATTGATTCTAGTTTAGCTACGGGTGCAAATGTTTCATCAAAATCAATTCTTTCTTCTTGGTTGTAACCTTGAGCCATTAATCTAGCTTTGTTCCTTACAACCACACCGGATTCATCCATCTTATTTCTAAATATCCATTTAGTATCTATGATGGATTGTTTTTCCGGTTTAGGAACTAATTCCCACATATTGTTTCTTTCAAATTGATTAACTCCTCTTACATTGCCATAAGCCAAGATTCATCATTTTCCACATCCGCAAAGGATTTGGGTTCAATTTGAGAAATAAATGCATTATGCCCACAAGTATTCCTAAGTGATGATCTAGTTATAACACCTCGTGAGGAATCTCCTAAAATTACATCTTTAGGGTGAGAAGAAACATACCTCCACTCCTTGGGGAGTGCTTGAGAAGTACCTTCATGTTGCTCCATATTTGTTTGCTCTTCTTGTTCATCTTCTTGATTTCTTTGTGGTGCATTCTCTTGTTTCTCCTTCGATGATTCTTCTTGTAGCTCTCCATCTGCATCATCATAAATAATTCATTTCTCCGCAGAGGAGGGGTTAGACTCATCAAATGTAATATGTATAGATTCTTCTACAACTAGAGTTCTTTTGTTATAAACTCTATAAGCTTTGCTTGAGTTTGAATAACCAAGAAAAATAACAACATTGGATTTTGGATCAAATTTGCCAAGATTATCTTTTGTGCTCAAAATAAAATATTTGCATCCAAAAACTTTGAAATAACCAATATTGGGTTTTGTATTTTTCTATAGCTCATATGGAGTTTTGTTAAGATTAGGTCTAATCAACACACGATTTAAAACGTAACAAGCGGTGTTGACGGCCTCGGCTCAAAAATACTTAAGCAATGAATTTTCATTCAACATAGTCCTAGCCATTTCTTGAAGGGATCTATTCTTTCTCTTAACAATTCCATTTTGTTGTGGAGTTCTAGGTGATGAGAATTGATGCTCAATACCAAAATCATTACAAAAAGTCTCAAATGCATGATTTTCAAACTCTCCTCCATGATCACTCCTAATGCATGCAATACCATACCCTTTTTCATTTTTAATTTTCTTACAATGAACTTTAAAAGCATCAATAGCATCATCCTTATTGACTAAGAATAATACTCATGTATATCTAGAATAATCATCCACTATCACAAATGCATAATATTTGCCATTTAGACTAGCATATCTAGATGGCCCAAATAAATCTATGTGAAGAAGTTGAAGTGGTTTTGAAGTAGAAATATAATTTTTATTTTTGAAAGATGTTTTGATTTGTTTTCCAAATTGACAAGCTTCACAAATCTTATCTTTTTGAAAACCAATTTTCGGAAGACCTTTAACTAAAT
>MKYO02030580.1:29421-68370 GCA_002013955.2 Citrus medica | reverse complement strand
CAGCTTTCAAGACCCCGATTGGGATGTCACCCTACAGGTTAGTGTATGGAAAATCTTGCCACCTACCTGTGGAACTCGAGCATCGTGCATATTGGGCCATCAAGAAATTCAGCTTTGACATGCAGCAAGCCAGCTCAGAAAGAAGATTACAGCTGGCAGAAGTTGAAGAAATTCGCAATGATGCATATGAAAATGCCAAAATTTACAAGCAGTGAATGAAAATCTTTCATGACAAGCAAATTATGAGAAAATCTTTCACTCCAGGTCAGAAAATGCTTTTATTCAATTATTGGTTGCACCTATTCCCAAGTAAGTTATGCTCTCAATGGTCTGACCCCTTTATTGTTCATACTGTTTTTTCCACATGGGGCAATTGAAATTAAGGATCCAAAGAACGGTGTCACGTTTAAAGTTAATGGTCAAAGATTAAAGCCATATCTAGAGTACCAACCACATGGAGATGACACCGAAATAAATTTGAGTGACCCACTAGATTTGAATTGAGTTTTTTTTCTTTCTTTTCGGTGATTTATTTATTTTTTCTTTCTTTTTATTATTCTTTTTCTAATTGAAATTATTTTTGCATAAGTGTGTTTGTTTAACTATTAAGTTTTCTTTTATCATTGTTAATCAACAGTTCCCCCTGAACATTCTTAAACCACTTCAACTTGTAAAATCTCATCTCAAAAGATAGATTCAATTTTGTAAGACACATCGTATTTGGGCTTTGCAACCACCAGAGTTAGTATCTTATGTTGAGAATTTAGAAAGCCAACTCAGAAACATTGAGAGAAGTGTCTACAACATCCAGTTGGAGCTTGAGGTAAATTCAATAAGAGGACGATTGTAATTTTTTTATGTGTTTGAGTTTTTTTTTCTTTGTTTGTGTGCTTTAGTTTGTTACCCCGGTGAAGTGGTGGATTGTTGAGTACTAGAAAATGTATATTTATAAAGGAGAAAATTGTCATTTTACACTTCAAGTTTTACTAACAACCTTACTTTTATATATTTAAGCTTCTTGTCATTTAATATGTGTGTTGTATTATAATTAAGTATTTTATGTATTTTAGGGGCATCATAGTCATTTCACAATGAACGAGAGATCAGACGGCAAAACATACATCACTTTTGAACTTAGGATGGTTGAAAACCTTATGAGGAGCATAAAAAGAAAAATGGCATTATTTATATGTACGGAACTATTCACATGTACGGTACTATCTACGTTACTGTTCACGACACTGTTCACATAGACAGATCGATGACGTGGCATTGATCGATGATGTGGTATTGACTGATGAGGTGTCACGATCCTATTGGACTAAAATTCTTATGCACTGTTGATTGGTGATGTGGCAGCATGTTAGTGGACAAAAAATTGCGCGTATGGTACATGCATATACACAGTATTATTTTCAACCAAACCACGTTACTATTCAAGTCGGGTCAAATTGTGTCACTGTTCAAACCGCGTACTGTAAGCTGATGACTGATGACTGATGACGTGGCGCAATCCTGAGCGTCCAAACTGTATCTATAAAAAGGGGGTCTCGGCCCCCGAATTTGATATCTCTGAATCCATTTTTGGGCTCCATTTTCTGTAATTCGTACTCCATCTTGTCTTTTCTATGTATTTTAATAAATTATCATTTTGCCCCTAGTTCAATTATGAGTAGCTAATTTTCTTTCAAGCGTGGGTTGAAGGTGAAGTCTCAACATGTGTCATGGGCTTTATTTAGTAAATTTATTTTCTCTTCCCCTTTAATTATTATGGATGTTTTGAATTTTCATCGACAAATAATAATAATCTTGTCTAGATACTGCCTTGGTTTCACCGGCTCCCTAGTACAAGGTTATTATTATTTAGCACGATAAGCCCTTAGTACCCTATTGATTAAAGTGTGGTTCATGAGGTGTGGATTCCCCCCTCATGATTTAATTGGCACTAATAAGGAATATTTAGCTCATGGTGCATGTTGATACGGATCTAGATACCCAAGTGTCATATTTCAATAGAATTCTCTTTAATTTATTCTCTCCATTTCAATTCCAATTTTAAGATAATCTAAGTCACTTTCACCATAAATCCAACCACCCTTATACAAAATTAATTCTACATATAATTAAAATCTACCTCCTCGTGGGATCGACACTCGTCACCATTAATTTATTCAACAATAGATTCGTGCACTTAACAGTTCAATAAAATTTGCACAACAAGTTTTTGGCATCGTTATCGGGGAGGTAAGTTATTTTAATTTGTAGAATTAATTTTTATAAAAAAATTTCTTTTAGTTATTTTTCTTGCAATTTTTTTTATTTTAAAAAAAGAAAGAAAAAAAAGAGTGAATTTACATTTTGAGCTAAGAATTTTTTTCTCTTCTTTAAAATTCTGTAATTTAATTGTCAAGTTATTTTTCTTTGTAATTTTTTTTGTTTATCTTATTAATTTAATTTTATTTAATTTATTTCACGTATTTGTTTTAGTGTGTTTTTATAGAAAGATTGTGACAGCGTGATAAGGTTAGTACTGTAATTTCTCCTTCTTCTTTATTTTTATTTGTTTTGTTCCCATTTATTTTTGTGTTCCTTGCATGCATGGTTGAAGGTCATTATTACTTAATCTTGAGCCTATAGACCTTGAACTTGAGAAAACACTTTACACACACAAACACGTTAAAAATAAAATGGATTTGCAACAACAAGCACCACCACAGGAGACGTCATTTAAAGACTACTTCAGTCCTTTAGCTAATTTGAGCACATCATGCATAAGATACCCAAATGTAGTTGCTAGGAGTTTTGAATTAAAACCTAGTGTGCTAAATTGTCTCCCAACATTCTATGGCCTAGAAAATGAGGACCTATATAATCATTTGAATGATTTTCATACTATTTGTCAAACATTTAAATATGAGAATTTTTCAGATGATGATGTTAAACTTAGACTAATCCCATTTTCTTTAAAGGATAAAGCTCATTCATGATTAAATACTTTGCCTGCTAATAGCATTACATCATGGGAACAAATTGTAACAAAATTTTTGAATAAATATTTCCCAGTACATAAAACAAATTCGAAAGTAGCCCACAAGTGTTTTTTTTTTAATGTTTGGTTGTGCAATTGAATTATGAGTTTTTTTATAAAATATTTTTTTTATGTTGGGTTGTTAAATTGAATTGTATATGGCTAAAATGGTTGTGGAATTACATTGAGTGTTTTTAACTTAATTGCATTGTGTGTTTTTCATGTTGGATTTTGGAATTGATTTGTGCGTGGGGTTGAAATAGTTGTGGAAAGTGGAATTGAATTGTGTTTGAAATGGTTGAGGAATTGCCGAACTAGTTGAAATAGTGCTCGGAAATGGGAGGGTTAACTATTTCGGTAGGTCGGGCCGATGTTGACCCGATTCGGGTCGGGCCCGGCCCGACCCTAACTAAATAGTGTTCGAGTTTTTTTAGGGTCGGGTTTCAAATTTTTTTGATCGGGTCGGGTAGGGCTTGGCAAAACCCGAGCCCGACCCGACCTTTTGCCAACCCTAGATTCATTGGCCAACAAATTTTATTGTCTAGTTTCGAATAAATATATTTGTGAATTCATAAATAATTACGGAGCCAAGCATAATTTCAAATAGAGGAATTAAGTATGCCTGGTGTTGTGCAAATTTTGATGTATTCGCAAGTGGACAAGTTTATTCAAGCATAGACTAGGAATAACGAGATTTGACCCACAAGGACAATCAATTTTTAGGAAAGTAAAATTTAATTTAAGCTAATTATAGCTCTATCCTAGTTGAAAATGATACATTTTGTTTAAAGAAATTAAAAGTAAAGATGCAAATGAAATTAAAATGAGTGAATTAACATAAGAATTCAAGAGACTAAGACTACCAAGGTTTCAGAATCCACGACAGTTCAACTTAATAATTTTCTAATTACTCTAAAATTGAAAATTTTAGAGTGACAACTTGAAATCTATCAATGTTTATTCATGAATATAACAGTTAAGTCCAATTAAAATTAATCTTATGCAAGTTGTTTTCTACTTAATAATATGATATCTAAGCATCCTATGTAAATAGTATAGTCAAAATTTTTCAAAACACTCTGTGTAAATAATTTAATGAAAGACACAGAATCAAAGATAATCATATATAAATATTATAGATTTAAGCAAAAAATTAAGTGTAAATAATTTAATGAAAGACATAGAATTAAAGATAATCATATATAAATTTTATAAATTTAAGCATAAATTTAGTCAAATATTAATCTTAACAATCAATAATACACAGTAAAATTAATGAAAATTTTAACAATAATCAACTAATCATGTGAAACAAGAACCATAAATATTAAAATACATATTTAAGAAATTAATTAAATAAAAAAATAATTTATTTCATTGAACAAGAATTCAACCCAATTTAACATAAAAGATTTAATTACACATAATTGAATTGAGAATAAATAAATAAAACCAATCCTAAAGATTAATCCAAGCAGTTTACTCTTCTCCAATCCCGTGGGTGCTGCTCTGCTCCCTTAACTTTTCACTTCCTTATCTTTAAATTTGTTTGCTTTTATATTGCCTAAAATTGGCCACCGGCCTATAGGCCAAAAGGCTTGGCTTTTTAATTTGTTTTGATTTGGTCATGCTCACGTGCTCTCCACTTTGACTTCTAATGAACCCATTTTAATTTGGCTATTATTTATCGTGATTTTATTATAAATTGGGACAATGAATTTAATCGTAGTTTGGCCTTATTCCCCACGACAACGAATCTGAATAATCTTCAATTCTTTCTAATTTTGACTCCTTAAGCTCAAAATTATTCTTAATCTTCAATTTATTACCCTATTTAGTAAAATAATTTAACCAACTAAAATTAACAAATAAGAATAAACTCTCGAATATCTACGGGGCGGTTCGCCCTATTCAGATATTCACGACCAAGAAGAAGAAGTACTGGATTCTCTTTCGGATAGGTCCTGAAAGGAGAAGGAAGGCTGGAATGCCAACAGGCGTCTATTATTGAATTCACCCGACCCGATAGTACCAATTTTGGGAACGTCCAGTGCCAAGGTCACTGGACGGGTAAGTCGCCAATCCCTAAAACGGACTATGTAATGTACTTTATCTGCTGGGTTACAGGCGGGCATTTTACCAGAGGTTTATATTGTATCAATCTACCCTTGTGTGATTCCTGTTGAAGCGTATACTCGGGGGGTGGGTGCAGGGCGGACGATTTCAAAGCGGACTCCCCATTCATTAGATAGAGAAGATCACCAAGATTTCATGATCCGTTGCCGAACTTATTCCAATTCCAAGATCTCGGATCGAATCGATATATCAATATCGATTCGATCCGAGATCTCTTATTGAATTGCTCATTCAATGAGCATTCTCAATATTATGCCTTGAAGAGGACTCGAACCTCCACGCTCTTGAGCACAAGATTTTGAGTCTCGCGTGTCTACCATTTCACCACCAAGGCATCTTGAAAGTGAATTGTATTCCATGAAGATGATATCTATCTAGTGTGATGCATGGAATATATGACAAGGGTGGAGTGTTGGAGTGGAGCATTTCTAGTGATCGGTCGTGTCATATAGACCCCAATCGGACATAAGCATAGGACATGTCGTTTGTCACAAAATCTACAGCATATGATAAAAAACTTATGTCATCTAGGACAATTTGGGATCCCTATTAGAACGCTTTTTGTCTCAATTTTTTGTTCGGGACAAGATCAAGATTGGCAAGCCTTGGCTCATCCTGTCCCATTGCAAACCCTAGATGTAACAAATTAAATTTAGGATATGGTGAACAATTGAATCTCTTATATAATTTTACAATTGAGATATTATTGGCTCTTATTTTTTTATTTATTGTTTTTGTTCGTGGGTCACGCAGTGTATTTGCTTATATGAGCATTGCAATATTATGGGTGGCTTTGTATTAGTCATTGCTTTGCTAGTTAGATTCAACATATCGTATGTGACAGTGGGAGATGTAAGACATGAGTGGGTTGAAATACTAACTAGGCAACCCAAGAGGGGGGTGAATTGGGATTTTAAAAATGAAGCTAAGTAAATCACACAATAATTTAATCTATTGCCTTAATCAAATTGAAAACAATAAATTTAATCATGCACAATATTAAAAGAGTAAGGGAAAAGAAAACAAACACAAATACAAAGATTTTACAATTGACTTTCAAGGTGTCAATGAACCTTTACAATCAAGAGATTACTTCCCCAATCTCTTTACCCCAAGTGTTTCTCACACTTGTACACTCATAATTTGATGAGAAATGAAAATTACAACAATGAAACTCTTTTTAAGAGTGGATATACAAATGATATCTCAATGAAGATTTAATCTATGATGATTTTTGAATTTGAAGCTCAATATAAGTTGTGTGCACTTGTTTATGCTTGCAAAGATTACTAAAAATGAATTGGATTTGAGTTCATATAGCTTGAACTCAAAACTTAGCCGTGATGCACTTTTTGGTGATAACCGACTTACCGTTTATGGACATCCGGTTAGCCGCTTAATATTACCGTTACAGCCAAAATTTGAATTTCTAAACATCTAGTATGTCGCTTATCAAATTCGGATAGTTGTTTATGTTCCAGAAGCTTTCTGCCTAAATCTAGTCTGCCGTTTGTTAGGATCCAGATAGCCGCTTGCTGCAGTCAGTACAGTGAACTATTTTCCAAAATTATAATTTGACCCCAAAACTTTATATAATTATATTTTGGCCTAAAATGTTATGAAACTTTACAAATAGGTCCAATTTCATAATTTCAAAATAATACTTTGTCAATCCCAAAACTTTATGAAATTATGATATTGCCCAAACTATGTGAAATTATAGAATGACTCAGAATATTTAAATATTTTCAAATAGGTCCAAATCCGAAATTCAAAACAATAATTATTTAAAAACAAAGATGGCAAAGCTCTTTCATTTTAGTCCATATCTTGAAAAACAATCAATTTAATAAAATCATTTTTCATTAACTATAAAACCTTTATAATGTGAAAATAATGGTTTATTTAAAATGTATAAAAAATAATTTGAGCTTAAAAGATTAATCATTCTTAATCTTATTTGTTATCATCAAAATCAACATTATGGAAACATATATGTTAACATGGGTCACCCATAATAGCTTGACCTACTCGACAGTAACTATTATATGGCAGATATCAAATCTTAAATACGCGGAGAGCAATTCTGTATGTTTTTTGTTTTTAAGGAGAAGTTAATGTTAATATATATATTTGTATAATATTGATTTCTATGATAACAAACTAGACGAACACAGTTAGAGTCTTTAAATGATCAAATTCTTTGGCCGTATGAAGTTTTTTAGACATAAATAAGATTCTAAAAACAAATAGATAGCCGCCAATTTTATTCAGCAAATGGAAATTTACAATTTTGATTTTGGAAGATAACGGTGAACCGTTTATTGAAAAATGGTTAATCGATAAATTTTAGAGTGCAACTTAACTGAAAACGGTGAACTGTTTAGCACAAATGTGTAGCTGATTATTTCTTGTAGGTTTATGAAATTAAATAATAAACCGACACCTCCAGACGATAAGCTAACTTTGAGCAGATCAATTACTAAAATTTAATAGTAGACCAACAACTCCGAACAATTAACCGATTATTCAAAATTCTATGTCACTATCACTTGCACAAAGTCAAAATGGCGATTAGACAACAGTAGACGACGATCCGATTATTTCCAAAAAGTCAACAACGACATGTTTTTCAGCTCCAACTGTAAAAAGTCTCAATCAAATTCAAATGATAACGGATTATACAACCTTGTTAGAGCTTGAAACTTGTTATTCATTCATCAAATCACGCTTTGAGTTTTCATTTGTAAACACATACAATGTGTGAGAGAAAATTTTGTGTAATTTTCCTTTTAATATCAAATTCAGTGTTTAAGAGTGTGAGAAACACTTAGGTTAAGATGTTTGGGATAACCTCAAATTAACACATTGGAAGTCAATTGTAAAGATTTTGAAAGCCTTAAGGTGTAAGGCTTTGATAGTGGAATACTCAACCCCGATGAGTTTGGAGGCATAAACGTAGGCAAAGTTTGCTGAACTACGTAAAAATTCGATACTCTTTCCTTCATCTTTTTATATTTTGATTATTGTGATTTATTTTATATTTACATAATTTTATTTCGTATTTGCATTACGTTTTGATTTCATTTCGTCATAATTGTTCTTTAAAAAGCCAACTCACCCTCCTATTGGCTTGTTTAGCTAATATTTCATTTGGTATCAAAGTGAGGTTTTTTGGTTAAGACTTAATCGTCTAGAGTAAAAGATCTAGAGCAACCTAAAATGATTCCATTTTTAGGGAAGGTCAGTCTATTATTAAATCACCATATTTTGATGGAAATGACTATCCATATAGGAAAACTAGAATGAGAATTTACTTGCAAGTTTTAGATTATGAGATTTAGAAAATTGTTTATGATGGTCTAAAACCTTCAATTGAATGGAAATGATTTTTATTTTGTGTTTTAGATAAAAAGAAATTTCATAGAGTTTCAAGTTGCTCTAATGCTTATGAAATTTGGAGGAAGTTACAAGTTGTTTATGAAGAAACAAACCAACTAAAAGAGTCTAAGATTAGTAGATACATTAGGTAATAGAAATTGTTCTAGACGGAATAAAATGAGAGTGTTCGTTTAATGTATACTCGATTCACAAACATTTTAAACACTATAAGAGCCTTAGGAAAGACTTTTTCCAACAGCTAGAAGGCTAAGAAAATAATTAGATCCTTACCAAAGGAAAGAGGACCTAAGAGAACTACTATTGAGGAAATCAAGGATTTAAATACTTTAATTATTGATAATTTAATTGGCTCACTTATTTCTTGTGAAGAAGATTTGACAACTGAAAGAAGTGATGAAGACAAGTAGAGGAAGTGCATTACTGTTAAAGCTTTAAAATCTAAAAGTTATAAAGAGAGTAAATTCAAATATAAAGATATGGCAATGATTGCCAGAAAATTTAGAAAGTTCTTGAAGAAATCAAATGAGCAAAAAAAGTTTAGAAACTTCAAGAATCAAAAGGAGAAGAAGAAAACAATTACTTGCTATGAATGCAAGAGGCCTAGCCATATAAGATCAAAGTGTCCTCTTTTTAACAAACTAAAAAAGAAAGCTATGGTGGCAACTTAGGATGATAATGATGGGGAGATCTCAGATGAGGATGAATCACATGAAATGTCAAAGTTGGCACTTATGGCAATAGGAGAAGAAATTGACGAGGTAAATGATCTCCCCTCTTCTGATGAATTATTTGAAGTATTCACTGAATTGCGTAGTGATTTAAAGAAGATTGGAATGAAAAATGTTTCTCTTAAAAAGAAAATGCTGGAAATTTCAAGTGAGAATGATGTTTTGTAAAAAAAAATTTATTCTTTAATAAAGAGATTCAAGAACTTAAAGTGGAGAATAAAACATTACTTGATAGGATTGCATTATTAAAGGAAAACAGAGTACTTCATATGTACATGAAAAGTTACGTGTTAATGATTGGATTAAGAAAAATAAAACTTTAAAGAAGAAGAACAATAAGCTCAATGATATTGTGTTAAAGTTCACAAATGGTCAAAAGAATTTGAAAACATTACTATAAAAAATGTGTCTTTGATAAAGGAAAACTTGAGTATAAGCCTAATTTGAAATAAAAATATTAGAAAAATACTTTGTTAAGGTTACCTTCATTAGTAATCATAAAATTATTTGTCATTAATGATTAGTGTTAAAAATTGTATGTTCACTAAAGGGTAAAAATATTATTTTGTGCTTCTATTATAATTTATATTTGTAATTATGTAACATATTGTGAATTTCTAAGTATTTTTTAAAATATTTGATTTTGTGTATTTTTGTATGTTAATTAGGTAAAAAATAATAATTTCACGCAATTTGAAGCTCCAAACAAATGTACGGATGTTAAAGTTGGATTCTAGAAGACCAAAAAATTAGGTCATTGTCCAAGAGAATCCGAGACTTTTGTTGTAAATTATAAGGTTTTACTACGGTAAATGTGGTAATTGTGAAATTATAAGTATTACCATATTAGGTGTAGTAATTGTTAGTGGAATATGTTGGATGTGCTTGAGTAGATTAAATTAGGTTTATGTTTTATTAGTGGGACAAATGTATGGCTAAGATGTAATTAGTTTTATTTATATATTTTGTGTAGATTAAAATGTATTAGTATAAATAGAGAGAGGGGGAACACACCTCTACATACCTTTTTTTTTCTGTTATTTCCTTTGAAATTCTTCTTCTTATATCTCTTTGTAATATATTTTTAATAAATAAAATTTATTTTATTTTATTTTTTAATTATGTTTTTTTCAATTTTAATAAATTTCTTTATGTCAAATAGTTTAATTAAATACTATTAGTTAAGGTAAGGTAAAACTCTTGGTAGAAAAATATTATTTAATCAAATTCTATTTTTAATTATATAAATTAAATTATTTTCTATTTAATTTTATCTATTTTTATATTTTAAAATTTTGATTTATTATCGACAAACATGAGAGTTTGCCACAATGAATTCTTAATATCTTATTATAAAGTATGGTAAAATGGTATTTTGACTTATTGTAAACAATTTAAGTTTTGACACATTAAGTACTTAATCCATAATAAAATTAATGGGAAAATACTTGTAATTTATATAATTAATCTTTTGGGGAATAAAATATAAATAAAAATAATTTATTAAATTGTATTTTTTATAAGATGTGGATCCATAACGCTAACTAATTTAATTTCATAGTTTTTCTCAAATTAAATTGCATATATTTAAATTCTATTTTCGTTTTTAGATAAAATTAAATTATTTTTCTGTGAATCGATCTCGAACTCACTGAGATATTTTATAATTAGGTACTCTTATACTTGGGAGTAAATCAAACACTTTTAAGTCGTGTCAATCTTTTGGTGTCCGTTGCGAGAGAAATGTATTTATTTCGTTTTTTTTACTTTTATGTAAATTTTCATTTGCCCCCTTCTTCTTTCTTAAATTCTGTTATATTTGCAAAATCTTTCTGAATCTCACTTTCACCCTAAAAAATTCTCGTTTCTAGCTCATTCTTCTTATAATTACAGTTATTCCATAAATTATAGAAAATTTTCAAATAAGTCTCTTGCCAAAATTTCCTATAGTACTCAAATTCGAACCGACAAATTGAATTTCTTTAGACCATATTTGGACTCAATAAAAAGAATATTGACTTTAAAAATTATTACGAATGCCTATTAATTTGAATTAGTCACTTAGTAATTTTTAAAATTTGAAAAAAAAAGTCTACACTTTGAGATAATTACTTCTTTTTTTTCTTTTTTTTCTTATTTCTGCAATTTAATTTTAGCGCTCTTTTTATTTTTTTTGGCAATCACTTTGTTTATATGTTTGGTTTACTGCCTATTTAGTTATTTTAATTATAGTTAATTAATTTTTAGTTTATTTATTTTTATTTTGTATTTTTCTTGTACATTTATCTTTATTTAATTTTCATTTTCTCTTTAATTAGCTTTATTTACAACATAATTTCACACACACATCATCATCATCATTGCATGAGACGTTGGTCTCGAACTTCAAGTAGGGGTGGCAATATGGACTAGGATTCATTTATTCGATTCGATTCGATGCGAATTAAATGGGTTTGGGTTTGAAAAAATTGATTCGTTTAATAAATGGGTGAATTAGATTCGATTCGTTAATTAAACGAATCGAATGCAGGTTTGAAAATTTTGATTCGTTTATTCGTTTAGAATTCGTTTAATAAATGGGTCATACACGAATCGAATATAAGTCGATTCGTTTAAAATTCGTTTATTATTCGTTTAATTAAATTACTTTTTTATCCTCAAAATTTATTTGAAAGCTTTTTAATATTTGAAGGTTAATATTGTAATTTACTATATGACAAAAAAAATAACAAACACATTACACACTCACACATTCGCATTTGACATTTCACACTCACACACGATTGCACAAGGCCACAAACACAAAAACCCTAACGCGTAGGGAAAGAGAAGCCGTCACTGCAGCCATCAAAGCCGTTGGCCGCTGTTGCAACTCCTAGCCGCCGTCACCAATCCAGCCACACGGTACACCCCAACCCTCACCTTTTCAGCCGCTGGTGGCACGAACTCACGCCACGACAGCTGCGCCACCACGACGACAGCCGCGCTAACTACCCACCATCACGGTACACAACTGAAATTTTACCTTTTATTGTTGTTTTATTTATGTTTTGCTGCTGTTTTACTGCTATTTTGTTGTCATTTTACTGTTGTTTCACTGCTATTTTACTAATGTTGTTTCGCTGCCATTTTTTACTATTTTTTCACTATTTTATTGTTGTTTTACTCCTATTTTATTGTTGTTTTGCTATTGTTTTATTGCTATTTTACTGCTATTTTGCTGTCGTTTTACTGCTGTTTCACTATTGTTTTACTGCTGTTGTTTGGCTGCTGTTTCACTGCCTTTTTTTGCTATTTCTACTATTTTATTGCTGTTTTACTACTATTTTACTGTTTTTTGCTGTCGTTTTACTGCTGTTTCACTATTGTTTTACTGCTGTTGTTTCGCTGCTGTTTTGCTAACATTTTTTTGCTATTTTTTCACTATTTGTTGCTGTTTTACTAGTGTTTTACTACTATTTTGTTGTTATTTTACTACTATTTTACTGTTATTTTGTTGCTGTTTCACTACTATTTTGTTGTTGTTTCACTACTGTTTTACTGCTCTTGTTTGGCTACTGTTTCACTGCCTTTTTTTGCTATTTCTACTATTTTATTGCTGTTTTACTACTATTTTACTGCTGTTTTGTTGTTATTTTACTACTATTTTACTGCTGTTTTGTTGTTGTTTTACTGCTATTTTGTTGTTGTTTAGCTGTTGTTTCACTGTCGTTGTTGTTTTGCTGGCATTGCTTCTGTGTTTGTTTTTTTGCTGTTTTGCTATTAATTAGGGCCCTTAAATAATTTTCAATTATTTTGTTTTTAGGAGAATGGACACAAGTCAAAGTAATTCAGCCTATACAATTAACGATTCTAGTATTGGAGATGATGGTAAGATTATTGATAGGTCTATTCCTGAACCTTGTGAAGACAACGACAATGAAAATTCAAAGGGTAAGGAAGGACTAAATAAACTCAAACCTATTGAAGAAATAACTATTGTTCCATTTGAACCACCATTTCTACATGCATTGAATAAACCAAGGAAATCAAATCACTTTTTTGAAATTTATAAAATCTTTAAGTAAGTGAAAGTTAACATTCCTTTGTTAAATTTAATTAAGCAGATACCTTTATATGCTAAATGTTTTAAAGGACTTATGCACTGTTAAAAGGAAATTGAAGGTAAGAAAGAGTGCTTTCATGGCTGAACAAGTAAGTACCATTCTATACATTAATAATAAGATGAAATATAAATATCCTCGTTATCCTACGATTTCTTGTATTATTGGATATCAAAAAATTGGGCATGCTTTCTTAGACCTTGGTACTAGTGTTAATTTGCTTCCATATTCAGTTCATCTTCAAATTAATATTGGTGAGTTAAAATTAACTTCAACTCAACTACACTTTTGTTTGCCAATAAATCAATTAAAGTACCAAAAGAATAGTGGAAAATGTTTTAGTACAAGCTTTTTAGTACAAGTTGATAAATTCATATACCCTGTGGATTTTATTGTCTTAGAAACTGAACTTATTGTGAATAATTATAAACTAATTCCTATAATTTTGGGTTGACCATTTTTAGCAACTGCTAATTCTTTGATTAATTGTAGAAATGGTTTAATGAATTTGTTGTTTGGAAATATGACTCTGGAATTGAATGTTTTCAACATGTGTAGGCAACTTAATGAAGAAAATGAGAATGAAGATGAGATTGACGAACAAAAGTAATTGTTTGAATCTTGTATAGAGGAGAATATTCAAAAAGGAAATTTTTATGAACTTAGTGATGTTTGTTTGGTTAATTCAATTGAATCAAATAAACAACTTAAACATGATACTTCTAATATAAATTTGTTATTTGATTCTTGTCAAACTTTACAAAATGATGATGGGAAACCAAAATTTGACGAGCTTAGAATCATTGAAAAATGGTGAACAACAAGAAGCACCTAAATTGGAATTGAAACCTTTGCCGGAGGGATTGGAGTATGCTTATCTTGGAGAAGAACAAACTTATCTTCTTGTGATTTCTTCTACCCTATCAAGCGACCAAGAAAGTAAGTTACTATCTGTTATTAAAAAGCATAAAAAAGCAATTGGAAGGACATTAAATGATATTAAAGGTATTAATCCTTTAATTTACACACATAGAATCAATTTGGAAGAAAATACTAAAACATGTCAACAACCTCAAAGAAGATTAAACTCATACATGAAAGAATTAGTAAAAACATAAATTTTTAAAT
Source organism: Citrus medica (assembly GCA_002013955.2). NCBI lineage: Eukaryota > Viridiplantae > Streptophyta > Magnoliopsida > Sapindales > Rutaceae > Citrus > Citrus medica. Next base: position 53,845 of record MKYO02030580.1, on the reverse strand, counting down.
TACTTGAAGCGGGAATTATCTACCCTATCTCTGATAGTAAGTAAGTAAGTCCTACACAAATAGTGTCTAAAAATCTAAAATCACTGTTATTAAAAATAAAAAAGATGAATTAATTTCAACACGAATTACATTTAATTGGCGCATGTGCATTGATTATAGAAAAATAAATGAAGCCACTAGAAAAGATCATTTTCTATTACCATTTCTTGACCAAATCTTAAAAAGATAGCAAGAAATCCTTACTACTGCTTTTTAGATGGATATTCAGGTTATTATCAAATTCCTATAGCATTTGAGAACCAAGAAAAGCCCACATTTACATGTCCCTTTGGAACATTTGCATTTAAAATAATGTTATTTGGACTTTATAATGCTCCTTCAACATTTCAAAGATGCATGCTAAGTATTTTCAATGATATGGTTAAACATTATTTAGAGGTCTTTATGGATGATTTGGTTGCGTTTAAGAATTCTTTAATAATTACCTTGATAATTTGGAAAAAGTTTTAAAAAGATATGTTGAAAAATAACTCGTATTAAATTAGGAAAAATGCCATTACATGGTTACTTCTAGAACTTTTTTAAGTCATGTTGTATATGTTAAAGGAATTAAAGTTGAGAAAACAAAAATTGAAGTCATATCTAAATTGTTACAACAAAAAATAGTTAGAGATTTGCAATCCTTTTTAAGACATGCAGGATTTTATAGAAGGTTTATAAAAAACTTTAGTTCCATATCTAAACCACTTTGTAACCTCTTATTAAAAGATGCATCATTCGAATGGACTGATGATTGTCAAAAATATTTTGGGAAAATAATTCGTCTTTTGACATCTGCACCTATTATACAATCTTTTGATTGGTCTTTTGCTTTTGAATTAATGTGTAATGCAAGTGACTTTACTGTTGGTGATGTTTTAGGACAAAGAAGGGATGGTAAGTCGTTTGTAATTTATTATGCGAGTAAGACTTTGGATAGTACTCAAATGAATTATTCGACAACTGAAGAAGAATTACGTGTTGTGGTGTTTTCATTAAACAAATTTCATATTTACTTGGTTCTAAAACTGTTGTTTAAAAGATCACGCTGCTATGAGATATTTGACGATAAACAAGATTCCAAACCAAGACTAATTTGTTGGATTTTGTTACTTCAAGAATTTGACCTCACCATCAAAGATAAAAAAAAGGTGTCGAAAATGTCGTTGCTAATCATTTATTAAGACTCACATCTGAATTCTGCACTGATATAACACCCATCAATGACTCATTCCTAAATGAATTTTATTTTTCTATTACTTCAATGCCATGGTATGCTAACATTGTTAATTTCCTTGTTATAAGTAAAATGCCTTTGCAATGGAATACTCAAGAGAAGAAGAAATTTTTTATTGAAGTAAAAAAAAATTATTAGGATGATCCTTACTTGTTCAACTATTGTCTTGATCAGATTCTTCAACGATGCATTCCTGATAATGAGGTAAGTAGTGTCATTACTTTTTGTCATTTTGAAGCATTTGGTGGACACTTTTCTTCAAGAAAAACTATAGCTAAGATATTGTAATGTGGATTTTATTGGCCTACCATTTTCAAAGACACATGAATTTTGAAAAACTTGTGAAAATTGTCAAAAATTGGGATCAATTACTAAAAGAAACATGATGCCCTTAAATTCCATACTTGAGATTGAAATATTTAACTGTTGGGAAATTGATTTCGTAGGTCCATTTCCACCATCTTTTGGATTTGTGTACATATTAGTTGCAGTTGATTATGTCTATAAATGGATTGAAACAATTTCTTGTCGAAATAATGATAGCAAAACTATGGTTAAATTTTTAAGAGAAAACATTTTTAGCTGATTTGAAATCCCTCGAGCCATTATCAGTGATAAATGTAAGCATTTTTGTAATAAGTCATTTGAGTCTTTAATGAAAAAAATATGAAATTACACATAAAATTGCTACTCTTATCATTCTCAAACAAATGGTTAAGTTGAATTAGCAAATAGAGAGATAAAACAAATTTTAGAAAAGACAGTTAACCCAAACCGCAAAGATTGGTCTCTTCGACTGGCTGTTACACTCTGGGTCTACCGTACTGCATTTAAGACGTCTTTAGGAATGTCATCCTATCGGCTAGTTTATGGAAAACCTTACCACTTGCCTGTTGAACTTGAGCATAAATCATTTTGGGCTATGAAACATTTTAATTCAAGTTTGGATGATGCTGGTAATGCACAAAAATTGCAATTGAGGAATTAAAGAATAATGCATATGAAAATTTTAAAATTATTAAGGCAAGAACAAAAGCTTTTTATGATAAAAGAATTTTTCAGAAAATATTTTAGACTGGTAAAAAAATGTTGCTTTATAATTCTCGTCTTCATATGTTTCCAGGAAAGTTAAAGTCAAAGTGAAGTGGCCTATTTTTTGTAAAAAATATATATCCATATGAGGCTATAGAAATTGAGAATGTAAAGAACAATGTCACATTTAAAGTTAATGGATAGAGATTAAAACCATAACTGGAATACTAACCACATGAAGAAAATACTAAAATAAATTTGAGTGACCCACTAAATTTTGATTAAGTTTTTAATGAGTGTTTTAACTTTTCACTATTACTTTACCGTGTGAATTGTTTGACTATCTTGAATGATATGCGTTATGATGTTTCTTGCTTAAGTGTATTTGATAATTGTGTTTTTTTTCATCATTATACATCATGAGCACCTCAATGAGGAAGATTCTGTTCACACATCTTAAAAACTTTTTACGAGTGAAATTTCACTTGAGAGGCTTGATACAAAGCTGTAAATCACATCCAATTTGGGATATGCAACCACCTACATTAGTGTCCTACGTTAAAGATCTAGAAAGAAAACTAAGAGAAATAGAGGGTGGTATTGTTGAGTGTTAGAAAATGTATATTTATAAATGAGAAAATCATCATTTTACACTTTAAGTTTTACTAACACCCTTACTTTTATGTATTTAAGCTTTTTGTCATTTAATTATGTGTGTTGTATTAGAATTAAGTATTTTATCTATTTTAAGGGCATCATAGTCATTTCACAATGAACGAGAGATCAGACGGCAAAACATACATCACTTTTGAACTCAGGACGGTCGAAAACCTTAGGAGAAGTATAAAAGGAAAAATGGCATTGTTCACATGTACGATATTGTCTACGTTACTGTTTATGACAATGTTCACATAGACGGATTGATGATGTGGCATTGACTGATGAGGTGTCACGATCCTGTTGGACTAAAATTCTTATGTAATGTTGATTGATGATGTGGCAGCATATCAGTGGACCAAAAATATCACGTACGGTACATGCATTACACAGGATTATTTTCAACCAAACTGCACACTGTTCAAGCCGGGTCAAACCGCGTACTGCTGACTGATGACATGGCACAATCTTGAGCGTCCGAAATGTTTTTGATCTAATGACCATGATTTACTCAATGTATCTATAAAAAAGGGGGCTTTCCCCCCTAATTTGATATCTCTGAGTCCATTTTTGGGCTCCATTTTCTGTAATTCCTTCTCCATCTTGTATTTTCTACGTATTTTAATAAATTTTCATTTTACCCCTAGCTCAATTATGAGTAGCTAATTTTCTTTCAAGCTTGGGTTGAAGGTGAAGTCTTAACATGTGTCATGTGCTTTATTTGGTAAATTTATTTTCTCTTTCCCTCTAGTTTTTGTGGATGTTTTGACTTCTCGTCGACAAATAATAATGATCTTATTAAGATACCGCCCTGGTTTCACCGGCTCCTTAGTACAAAGTTATTATTATTTGGCACGATAAGCCCTTAGCACCATATTGATTAGAGTGTGGTTCATGAGGTGTGGATTTCTTCCTCATGATTTAATTGGCATTAATAAGGATTGTTTAGCCCATGGTGCATGTTGATACGGATCCAGATACCCAAGTACGTCAGTTCAATAGATTTCTCTTCAATTTATTCTCGCCATTTCAATTCTAATTTTAGTATAATCTAAGTCACTTTCACCACAAATCCAATCACCCTCATACAAAATTAATTCTACATATAATTAAAATCCACCTCCTCGTGGGATCGACACTCGTCACCATTAATCTATTATACAATAGATTCGTGCACTTGCAAGTTTAATAAAATTTGCACAACAAGTTTTTGGCACCGTTGCCGGGGAGGTAAGTTATTTTAATTCGTAAAATTAATTTTTATGAATAATTTCTTTTAATTGTTTTCTTGTAATTTTGTTATTAAAAAAAAAGAGTGAATCTATATTTTGAAGTACAAATCTCTTTTCTTTTCTCTTCTTTAAATTTATGTAATTTAATTTTCAAGTTATTTTTCTTTCTAATTTTTTGTTTATCTTATTAATTTGTTTTTAGTTAATTTATTTCACGTATTTGTTTTAGTGTGTTTTTATAGAAATGTTGTAACAACGTGATAAGGTTAGTACCGTAATTTGTCCTTCTTCTTTATTTTTATTTGTTTTATTTCCATTTATTTTTGTGTTTCTTGCATGCATGGTCGTAGCTCATTATTACCTAATCTTGAACCTATAGACCTTGAACTAGAAAAAACACTTCGCACACACAAGCACGTTAAAAATAAATTTGAAATGGATTTGCAACAACAACAAGCACCACAGGAGAGGCCATTTAAGAATTTTTTTAGTCCCTTAGCTAATTTGAGCACATCATGCATAAGATACCCAAATGCAGCTGTTAGGAGTTTTGAACTAAAACCTAGTGTGTTAAATTGTCTCCAAATATTTTATAGGCTAGAAAATGAAGACCGATATAATCATCTGAATAATTTTTATACTATTTTTCAAACTTTTAAATATGAGAATTTTTCAGATGATGATGTTAAACTTAGACTATTTGTCAAACTTTTAAATATGAGAATTTTTCAGATGATGATGTTAAACTTAGACTATTCCCATTTTCTTTAAAGGATAAAGCTTGTTCATGGCTTAATACATTGCCTTCTAATAGCATTACATCATGGGAGCAAATGGTAACGAAATTTTTGAATAAATATTTCTCAGTTTATAAAACCAATGCTATTCGCAAGGAAATCTCTGAGTTTTTCTAGAGAAAAGACGAGCAGTTTTTCGAAATATGGGAGCGATTCAATGGGCTACTCTTGAAGTGTCCACATCATGGGTACGAGAAATGACACCAATGCCAAAACTTTTTAGAGGGATTATTGCCGAATGTGCAAGAATGGCTAATGGCAACAATCGGAGGAGAGCTAATGTCAAAAAGTGCATCAGAGATTTGGGAATTCTTCCAGCGACAAGCGGATAATTCCCAACAACGAAGTCGATCACTTAGGAATACTAGAAAAATTAAAAGAGTAAATGAGGTTCACATTGGTGAGTCAAGTTAAAAAATTAAAGAAGTCAAACCAATAATTGAAGGTCTCTTTTGACAAATAGCATCATTATCGACTGCTAAATCAACAGAAACACATGAACATGACTCATATCTAGATCAACCCAATGCCATAGGTGTAATGAGAAAGCCCGCAAATTATAATCCATACTCCAACACATATAACCCTAAACGGAGAGACCACCACAATTTTTCGTGCTCTCAAGGATTCCAACAGAATGGACCAGCAACTCCAGCTCTACCAATGCAACAAATTTCTCAAGCCTCTTAGCCACTATTTAGACCATACAATCAAAACCAGAACTACTCTTAACCCAGACCATTGGAGGATGCATTCCAAAATTTTAAGAATGTTACTCACTCTACGATTGAGCAACAGAATCGCACCATTGATAGAGTACGAAATGAGATGAGAGCAGGCGTCAACTCACAAGCCCAATCAGTTTCAAGCCTCGAGAAGATAGTGGGACAACTTGCTTCTTCAGTTCAGACCTTGGCAATGACTATTGAGAAAGGGCAATTTCCAAGTCAACCAGTGCCTAATCCTAAAGGAGTACATGAAGCAAGTACCACTTCACCACAGCAGCATAGAGAGGTCAAAGCAGTCATGACCTTACGAAAAGGATAAAAGTCGACAACAAAGTGGAGATGCCGGTGACAAAAGAAAATCAAATTATACCTGTGAATGTTGAGGACTCATCACCGGAGGAGAAAGAAGAAACCAACCCACGAGAATATGTTCCCAAAGATCCATTTCCTCAGAGGTTAGCTAAAGTAAAGAAAGGAAAGTCCACATGTGAGATTCTTGAAATCTTTAAACAGGTAAGTGTTAACATTCATTTATTTGATGCTATAAAACAAGTTCCATCTTATTCCAAGTTTCTTAAAGACCTTTGTACTAAAAAGAGAAACATTCATGTTTAAAAGAAGAAATTTTTAATAGAAAATGTTAGTTCTATCCTCTAACATAAAATTCCTCTAAAATACAAAGATCCAAGCTCCCTCACTATCTCATGTAGTATAGGGAGCCACACAATTGAGAATACTTTGTTGGATTTAGGAGTTAGTGTAAATATGTTTCCTTATTCAGTATTTGTAAAACTTGGACTGAGAGAATTACACCCAACTCCAATGGTGTTACAGCTTGAAGATCGGTCTACGAAAACACCTCGTGGTATTATGGAGGACATGCTTATCCAGGTAGACAAGTTTTATTTTCCTGTTGATTTCATTGTAATTGACACTCAACCAATATATGATTCAAGGAAGCACATCCCCATTATTCAAGGCCGACCTTTCTTGGCAACTGCAGATGCTCACATTCAATGCAGGACTGCAAATATGCAGTTATCCTTTGGCAACATGACTATGAAGCTAAACATCTTCAACATTGCCAAACAACCTCACAATGTAGATGATAGAATTGTTAATGTGGATTTAATTGAAGCATTAGTTGATGACACTTTTCTTTCAAACCTCAGTGATGACCCTTTACAAGCATGCTTAACTCACTTTGGTTTGGATTTTGATATTGACAGATCAGTTGATGAGGTCAATGCCCTGCTTGACTCAGCACTATCCATGAACACTAATAAATGGAAGTCAAGAGTTGAACAACTAGCACCATCAGAAAAGAAACTCATCCCATCATCAGAATCACCACCAAAACTCGAGCTCAAACCATTACCCAACACATTGGAATATGCATTTTTGGGAGAAGAAAGTACTCTACTGGTAATCATCTCATCATCCCTAAACGACGAACAAAAAGGTAAGTTGTTGGATGTTTTAAAAGAGCACAAAGGAGCATTAGGATGGACCATAGCAGACATAAAAGGTATAAACCCAGTAGACTGCATGCATTACATTCACTTTGATGAAAATGCTAAACCTACTGGGGAAATGCAACGTCGGTTAAATCCTAACATGAAAGAAGTTGTTAGAACTGAAGTTCTTAAGCTATTAGACTCAGGTATCATTTACCCAATTTCTGATAGTTCATGGGTCAGTCATATACAAGTTGTCCCCAAAAAGTCAGGAGTCACAGTAGTTACCAATGCTGATAATGAATTGATACCAACTAGAGTAACTACAGGATGGCGTGTTCGCATTGATTATAGAAAGTTGAATTTTGTCACACGTAAAGACCATTTTTCTTTACCATGTACCTTTTATCTTTGATGATTCATGTCTTGTGGCATTTGAAAAATTAAAATAGTTGTTAACATCATCACCCATCATTCAGCCCCCAAACTGGAGCTTACCATTTGAACTCATGTATGATGCATTTGATTATGCAGTATGAGTAGTATTATGACGAAGAGTTGATCGAATTCCCCATGTTATTTACTATGCTAGTATGACATTGAATGATGCACAGTTGAACTATTCAACTACTGAAAAAGAAATGCTAGCAGTAGTGTTTGCATTAGAGAAATTTCGATCTTATCTCATTGGTTGTAAAATAATTGTGTTCACTGATCATGCTGCTCTTAAATATCTTCTCACAAAGAAAGATGCAAAAGCTAGGCTAATTTGTTGGGTGTTACTTTTGCAGGAATTCGACTTGGAATTCAATTATAAGAAAGACACATATAATGTTGTGGCTGACCATCTCTCTCGTCTCTATTTTGACACAATTATGGAATCATTAATATTGAATGAGTCATTTCCAGATGAACAATTGATGATTGTGGAAATATTACCGTGGTATGCTGACATCGTGAATTATCTTATTACAGCTCAACTTCCAGAACATTGGACCAAGCAATACAAAGCTAAATTTTTTGTGGAAATTAAGAATTTCTTTTAGAATGACCTTTATTTGTTCAAGTAATGTGCAAATCAAATTGTTATACGATGTGTCCCAGAAAGTGAAATTCAAAATATCCTTTTATTCTGGCATGAACAAGCTTGTGGAGGCCATTTCAGCGCTAAGAAAACAACAACTAAAGTTTTACAATGGGGTTTCTATTGGCCAACTATATTTCGAAACGTTTACACTTTCTGTTCTTCATGTGATAGTTGTCAACGAATGGGGAGCATTACACGAAGGAACATGATGCCACTAAATCCAATTTTAGTGGTTGAGATTTTTGACATATGGGGTATCGACTTCATGGGACCATTTCCCCCTTCTTTTGGCCATCAATACATATTGGTTGCTATTGACTACGTATCGAAATGGGTAGAAGCAATTCCATGCAGAACTAATTATCACAATATGGTGATAGGATTTTTGAAAAGCAACATTGTTTCACGCTTTGGATTCCCTCGAGCAATAATCAGTGATGGTGGTGCCTACTTTTGTAACAAAGCATTCAAAGCTCTTTTGACAAAATATTCAATCACTTACAAAGTGGCGACCCCATATCATCTGCAAACCAGTGGCTAAGTTAAGATCTCCAATCGAGAAATAAAGCACATATTAGAAAAGACAGTGAGGCCAGACAGAAAAGATTAGTCATTAAGACTTGATGATGTATTATGGGCATATAGAACGGCTTTCAAGACCCCGATTGGGATGTCACCCTACAGGTTAGTGTATGGAAAAGCTTGCCACCTACCAGTGGAACTCGAGCATCGTGCGTACTGGGCCATCAAGAAATTCAACTTTGACATGCAGCAAGCTAGCTCAGAAAGAAGATTATAACTGGCAGAACTTGAAGAAATTCGTAATGACACATACGAAAATGCCAAGATTTACAAGCAGCGAATAAAAGTCTTCTATGACAAGCAAATTATGAGAAAGTCTTTCACTTCAGGTTAGAAAGTTTTTTTATTCATTTCTCGCTTACACCTATTCCCAAGTAAGTTACGCTCTCGATGGTCTGGCCCTTTTATTGTTCATATTGTATTTCCACATGGGGCAATTGAAATTAAAGACCCAAAGAATGATGTCACGTTGAAAGTTAATGGTCAAATATTAAAGCCATATCTATAGTACCAACCACATGGAGAGGACACCGAAATAAATATGAGTGACCCACCAGATTTGAATTGAGTTTTTTTTTTCTTTTCGGTCATTTGATTTTTTTTCTTTCTTTCTTTTTATTATTCTTTTGCTAATTGAAATTATTTTTGCATAAGTGTGTTTGTTTAACCATTAAATTTTCTCTTATCATTGTTAATCATGAGTGCCATAGCTAAACAGTTCCTTCTAAATATTCTTAAACCACTTTAATATGTAACATCTCATCTCGAAAGGGAAATTCGATTTTGTAAAACATATCGTATTTATACTCTGTAACTACCAGAGTTAGTAGCCTATGTTGAGGATTTAGAAAGCCAACTCAGAGACATTGAGAGAAGTGTCTACAACATCCAGTTGGAGCTTAAGGTAAATTTAATAAAAGGACGATTGTAATTTTCTTTATGTGTTTTAGTTTGTTTTCCTTTGTTTGTTATCCCAGTGAAGTGGCAGATAATGGTACTCCGTGACAATCAAGTCGGTTACCTCAGTTTCCCATAATAACTGATGTTCTGAGGCGAAGATATGGAAAATGAGATTTTATCAATCAATTCCCTTCACTTCCTCAGAATGCCCTCCTTACAATTTATAAAGCTCGGCCCGAAGCATGCGATTGCTCATGAGGAATAACATATCTACTGACATTCGTAGGTTAACGCATGCGATTGCTCATTAGGGATGGCTTGAATAAGGAGTCATTGGATGATATCCTTTTGTCTCTTGAAACACATCCCAATGGATATGTGCAAAGTGCGATTCTCCAGTTATAACCATTATTCCAGAAAGAGCATGCACGATATAGTCTCGAGAATCTGACTATAAACGAACCTGTTTGCCAGTTTATAAGAAAAATGAATGGGAAGCCTATCATCGACCCATAGAGGGCGTTCAAGCCGTTTCTAGAAGTAAAACCAGAGGAAGATGTGAGCCACAGTCGCAACTATCTGTAAATATCCTTTTACTTCACTATTATTTTATTTTAATGTTGTTTTATCATTTGCATTATTGTCTTGAGGTTGTCTATGTAGGAACAAATCATGCTAAAGAGTCTAAAATTAGTAGGTACACTCGCCAATACGAATTATTCCAAGTGGAACAAAATGAAAGTGTGTATTCTATGTACACACGATTTACGAACATAGTGAACACCTTAGGAGCCTTAGGAATTTTTTTTTCGAATAGCGAGAAAGTGAAGAAAATCAATATGTCACTTCCCAAAGAATGGAGACCTCAAAGGACTACCATTGAAGAAGCCAAAAACTTAAATACTTAAACTATTGATGATTTTAATTGGCTTTCTCATTTCATATGAAGAAGATTTGGCAGCAGAAAAAGGGCATGAGGAGAAGAAGAAAAATATTGCTCTCAAAGCTTCAAAATATGAGAGTGATGAGGAAAGTGAGCTGGATGATGAGGAGATGGCTATGTTAACTAGAAGATTCAGAAAATTCTACAAGAAAACAAGTGAGCAGAGAAGTTCAGAAACTTCAAGAACCAAACAGAGAAAAAGGAGCCAATCACTTGCTATAAATGCAAAAAGCCTGGGCACATCCGGTCTGAATGTCCTCTTCTCAACAAGCTCAAAATGAAAGCTATGGTAGCCACATGGGATGAGACTGATGAGGAAACTAGTAATGATGATGAGCATCAAGAAAAGACAAATAGATGATGGGCACATGAAAAATAGATGCCCAGTGAAAAGAAATGCATATTATGGTATGAACATGTATTTGGGTTAAAAAAGGAACCATTACTAACACTTGAGGATTCAAGAAGTTTTTGGTACCTAAAACTTAAAAATTTTCTATAGGGATCAAAGAAAAGAAAACTAAGTGGTACTTGGATAATGGATGTTCAAGACACATGACAGGAAATTACTCTTGGTTTTCAAGTTTTACCAAGATTGAAAACGGTAGAAACATATCCTTTAGAGATAACTCAAAAGGAAAATTCATTGGTATCAGAAATTTCGGTAATGTATCCTCTACTCTTATTGAAAATATGTGTTTAGTTGAAAACTTGAAACACAATTTGCTTAGCATTAGTCAATTGTGTGATAAGGGTTATAAAGTTGTTTTTGATAAGATAAATGTGTTATTGAGAATGCATGTGATGGCAAGATATTGTTTGTAGGAAATAGATGTGTTAATGTTTATACTATTGATATAGATTGTGCATCTATACATGATAAATATTTTTCCGCTTTGCACGATGATGGTTGGTTATGACATAGAAGATTAGGACATGCAAGCATGGATTTGATTTCAAAGATTTCTAAAAATGATTTATTTAAAGGTCTTCCAAAAATTGATTTCTAAAATGATTTTAATTCGATGGTCATGATTTCTCCATCTTGTATTTTTTACGTATTTTAATAAATTCCTATTTTACCCTTAGTTCAATTATGAGTAGCTAATTTTCTTTCAAGTTTGGGTTGAAGGTGAAGTCTCAACATATGCCAAGGGCTTTAATTGGTAAATTTACTTTCTCTTCCCCTCTAATTTTTGTGGATGTTTTGACTTTTCGTTGACAAATAGTAATAATCTTGTCTGGATACGGCCTTGCTTTCACCAGCTTCCTAGTACAAGATTATTATTATTTGGCACGATAAGCCTTTTTTGGGCTGCGAATAAAATAAAATGAGGAAGGAATTTTCATAAATCAAGCCAAGTATGTAAAAGACCTATGTTGAGTGTTAGAAAGTGTATATTTATAAGGAGAAAATCCTAATTTTATATTTCAAGTCTTATTAACAACCCTTACTTTTATGTATTTAAGCTTCTTGTAATTTAATTATGTGTGTTTTATTTTAATTAAGCATTTTATGTATTTTAGGGGCATCATGGTCATTTCACAATAAACGAGAGATCAGATAGCAAAATAGACATCACTTTTGAACTTAGGACAATCGAAAACCTTAGGAGGAGCATAAAAAGAAAAATATCACTGTTCACATTATGGTACTGTCCATGTTACTGTTCATGACACTGTTCACACATACGGAATGATGGTGTGGCATTGACCAATGATGTGGCATTAACTGATAAGGTGTCACGATTCTATTGGACAAAATTCTTATACACTATTGATCAGTGACGTGGCAGCATGTTAATGGATAAAAAATCACGCGTACGGTACATGCATATACACAGGATTATTTTCAACCAAACCATGCTACTCTTCAAGTCGTGTCACTGTTCAAATCGCGTGGTCAAACCGCGTACTGTTGACTGATGACGTGGCACAATTCGGAGCATCTAAAATGATTTTAATTCGATGGTCATGATTTCTCCATCTTGTATTTTTTACGTATTTTAATAAATTCCTATTTTACCCTTAGTTCAATTATGAGTAGCTAATTTTCTTTCAAGTTTGGGTTGAAGGTGAAGTCTCAACATATGCCAAGGGCTTTAATTGGTAAATTTACTTTCTCTTCCCCTCTAATTTTTGTGGATGTTTTGACTTTTCGTTGACAAATAGTAATAATCTTGTCTGGATACGGCCTTGCTTTCACCAGCTTCCTAGTACAAGATTATTATTATTTGGCACGATAAGCCTTTTTTGGGCTGCGAATAAAATAAAATGAGGAAGGAATTTTCATAAATCAAGCCAAGTATGTAAAAGACCTATGTTGAGTGTTAGAAAGTGTATATTTATAAGGAGAAAATCCTAATTTTATATTTCAAGTCTTATTAACAACCCTTACTTTTATGTATTTAAGCTTCTTGTAATTTAATTATGTGTGTTTTATTTTAATTAAGCATTTTATGTATTTTAGGGGCATCATGGTCATTTCACAATAAACGAGAGATCAGATAGCAAAATAGACATCACTTTTGAACTTAGGACAATCGAAAACCTTAGGAGGAGCATAAAAAGAAAAATATCACTGTTCACATTATGGTACTGTCCATGTTACTGTTCATGACACTGTTCACACATACGGAATGATGGTGTGGCATTGACCAATGATGTGGCATTAACTGATAAGGTGTCACGATTCTATTGGACAAAATTCTTATACACTATTGATCAGTGACGTGGCAGCATGTTAATGGATAAAAAATCACGCGTACGGTACATGCATATACACAGGATTATTTTCAACCAAACCATGCTACTCTTCAAGTCGTGTCACTGTTCAAATCGCGTGGTCAAACCGCGTACTGTTGACTGATGACGTGGCACAATTCGGAGCATCTAAAATGATTTTAATTCGATGGTCATGATTTCTCCATCTTGTATTTTTTACGTATTTTAATAAATTCCTATTTTACCCTTAGTTCAATTATGAGTAGCTAATTTTCTTTCAAGTTTGGGTTGAAGGTGAAGTCTCAACATATGCCAAGGGCTTTAATTGGTAAATTTACTTTCTCTTCCCCTCTAATTTTTGTGGATGTTTTGACTTTTCGTTGACAAATAGTAATAATCTTGTCTGGATACGGCCTTGCTTTCACCAGCTTCCTAGTACAAGATTATTATTATTTGGCACGATAAGCCTTTTTTGGGCTGCGAATAAAATAAAATGAGGAAGGAATTTTCATAAATCAAGCCAAGTATGTAAAAGACCTATGTTGAGTGTTAGAAAGTGTATATTTATAAGGAGAAAATCCTAATTTTATATTTCAAGTCTTATTAACAACCCTTACTTTTATGTATTTAAGCTTCTTGTAATTTAATTATGTGTGTTTTATTTTAATTAAGCATTTTATGTATTTTAGGGGCATCATGGTCATTTCACAATAAACGAGAGATCAGATAGCAAAATAGACATCACTTTTGAACTTAGGACAATCGAAAACCTTAGGAGGAGCATAAAAAGAAAAATATCACTGTTCACATTATGGTACTGTCCATGTTACTGTTCATGACACTGTTCACACATACGGAATGATGGTGTGGCATTGACCAATGATGTGACATTAACTGATAAGGTGTCACGATTCTATTGGACAAAATTCTTATACACTATTGATCAGTGACGTGGCAGCATGTTAATGGATAAAAAATCGCGCGTACGGTACATGCATATACACAGGATTATTTTCAACCAAACCATGCTACTCTTCAAGCCGTGTCACTATTCAAATCGCGTGGTCAAACCGCGTACTGTTGACTGATGACGTGGCACAATTCGGAGCATCTAAAATGATTTTAATTCGATGGTCATGATTTCTCCATCTTGTATTTTTTACGTATTTTAATAAATTCCTATTTTACCCTTAGTTCAATTATGAGTAGCTAATTTTCTTTCAAGTTTGGGTTGAAGGTGAAGTCTCAACATATGCCAAGGGCTTTAATTGGTAAATTTACTTTCTCTTCCCCTCTAATTTTTGTGGATGTTTTGACTTTTCGTTGACAAATAGTAATAATCTTGTCTGGATACGGCCTTGCTTTCACCAGCTTCCTAGTACAAGATTATTATTATTTGGCACGATAAGCCTTTAGCACCATATTTATTAGAGTGTGGTTCATGAGGTGTGGATTCCCCCCTCGTGATTTAATTGGCATTATTAAAGATTGTTTACCCCATGGTGCATGTTGATACGGATCCAGATACCTAAGTACGTTATTTCAATAGATTTCTCTTCAATTTATTCTCGCCATTTCAATTCCAATTTTAGGATAATCTTAGTCACTTTCACCACAAATCCAACCACCCTCATACAAAATTAATTCTACATATAATCAAAATCCACCTTCTCGTGGGATCAACATTCGTCACCATTAATCTATTCTACAATAGATTCGTGCACTTATGAGTTCAATAAAATTTGCACAACAACCTAGTCAAGTGATTTGGTATTGATGATTCAAAGACCAAAAGCACTCCAATGAGTACAACAACTAAGCTTGACAAAGATGAAAAAGGCAAAGTAGTGGATATCAAAATGTATTGAGGTATGATCGGATCTTTACTCTACTTAACCGTAAGTAGACCTGATATCATGTTTAGTGTATTTTTGTGTGCAAGATTTGAATCATGTCCCAAGGAATCTCATTTACTTACTGTAAAAAGAATTTTTCGTTATTTAAGTGGAACCATGGATCTTGGCCTTTGGTATCCTAGAGGAACTCATATAGATTTAACATGTTATTCGGACGCGGATTTTGCTGGATACAAAGTTGATAGGAAAAGCATTAGTAGAACTTGCCATTTACTAGGTCATTCACTTGTTTCATGGTTTAGTAAGAAACAAAATTCTGTTGCACTCTCAACCACCGAGGCTGAATATATCACCGCAAGGAGTTGTTGTGCACAAGCACTTTGGATGAAACAAACACTTAGAGATTATGGCATTAATCTTGAATAAATTCCTATTAAGTGTGATAATACTAGTGCTATAAATTTTTCAAAGAATCCCATTCAACACTTTAGAGCCAAGCATATAGAAATTAGACATCATTTCTTGAGAGATCATGTTAAAAAAGGAGATATTACATTAGAGTTTATTTCCACGGAAAAACAATTTGCCGATATTTTTACAAACCTCTTTGTGAAGATCAATTTTCAAAACTTGGGATGATGAAATTTTCACATTAATATTTCTACTCATGTTATTGAGTCTAATGAAATTGTTTGATTGATGATTTGATGATTTTTTTTATGATTATGACGTGTTTGAGCATGATAAATAAGTGAGGTGTTTGTATTATTATCTTTGAATGTGTGTATGAATTAATTGTTTAAATACATGTACTTTCATCAATTATGCATTAAACTGGTTCTTAAAATGTTTTTGGATCAATAAAATGATCTTGAAATGTATTATTTGTGGCCAAATACTAAAATAAATGTGCAAAATCATAAGTTGTAGAAAATGGATTGCCGTTATCTCAATAAACGGCAAACCATTTTCAGGCAGCAACCTTGGCAAGCGTTCTAGACGCTGTCAGTTCGCCGACATCACATTAACGGCTCACCATTTGAAAGAAGAATTTTGGGATGCTCTCTGGACTCTGTCGATTCACCGATAGCACAATAGCGATGCGCCGTTTTCATGAAAAATTTTGGGGAGCTCACTAGACACTGTCAGTTCGCCGACATCTCTATAATGGCTCGTAGTTAGCCCGCGATAAGTGTACAGTGACCTATCTTCTTCCTCATTTCGTTTTACCCTTAACTCTCTTTCTCTCTCAACCCGTGACTGCACCTATTTCTTTCTCTCAAATCCATCATTTTTCTTGTCATTTTTCACCAAATTAAGGCATTACAAACCATTCTTATCCTCTTTAGAACCTTTTAAATAGAAAAGGTTAACCGATTAAAACTCGTTTTCGATTCAAAAATTGAAAATCCCAAAATTACAACCCTAAAACCAGCTGCATTGTTCTTGCAATTTTTAACCAAAATTTCCTTCAATTTCGGTCAAATCTCAACTTCCAATCACTCTCTAAACTCTCCAATCTCCTTTGTACCTATTTCTTTTCTCCCAAAACCATTAATGGTCGCAAGACCACCGTCACAGAGGCGTGCCCATACCAAGCACACTGCCCCGTGTAATTCCAGTCCCCCCAGGCTTCCCTGTTAGGACTTTAAGAGTCTCCATTTTCCCAATGGTCACTCTGCTCAGCGATTTCGTGACAAATTCATGGGAAAATTGGTAACTCCCTCTTTTTTTCTTGACATTGAAGAATTTTTGGATATTACAATTTGTGGTCACAATATTACTCACATGTTTAGTCATTGGAATGAGGCTTTAAGTATAGAAGAGCATGTTTATGAAAACCTTGTGCGAGTATTTTACTCTAATATAGAACTCTCCTCTTCTTGGCAAGTTTAAATTATTACTTTTGTAGTAGGAGTTCATATTGAGTTTGATGAGGTAGACTTATGTAGTATACTTGGAATTCAATATGGAGGTTCAGACATTTACACAACTAGGAAAGAGCTTGATTTTAATGATTTCTGTCATGTGGATGGCGTACAGAATATTTGTAAGCGTCGGGATCTTTCCTATAACCTCTG
This sequence comes from Citrus medica, assembly GCA_002013955.2. Classification (NCBI taxonomy): domain Eukaryota; kingdom Viridiplantae; phylum Streptophyta; class Magnoliopsida; order Sapindales; family Rutaceae; genus Citrus; species Citrus medica. Next base: position 36,493 of record MKYO02030580.1, on the reverse strand, counting down.
TTCTTTGTCCTTTAGGTCTCAACTTCTCCCATTCCAGGTTTGCATACTTCATAGCATACTACAGCACATGGTTACTCCTAGACAGGGTCATAGTGATGAAGTAACTCGACTTGATGTTGGGTTATTAGATTCCCTTATCCGTGGATGACATGTGAGCCTATTTTACATTATCATACGTCATATGTTATCCACACCCGTTGTGACAAACCAGTCTCTTCCTTATGGTAGCATCATTACTAGGATTTTGAGGTATTTTCATGTACCTCTTACTGAGCCTGTGTATGTCGAGTCCCACAAGTTCGGAAAAAAGATTATTCTACGATTGGATTTTTTAAGAAACGTAGGAACTGGGTGAAGACACAATCCTCTAAGAATGAAGACACTTTGGTTGCTCCGGAGGATGACCGAATGCTCAATGATGTTTATTCAGAGGATGAGTTACCTGACTTTCGCCTTAGAGCTAGACCTCGTGCTTCTCGCTGAGTAGAAGTTGTTCCCTCTCAGGATGAAGAGCCAGCTGTGCCTCCTGCAGCGTCTTTTGCTTTTGAGGACCGCCTCCAGCAGCTCTTCGACAAAGTGGATGCACTCTCCCAGCAGCAGCAGCAGCTGCTTCAATCCGACTTTGCGACTTTTCAGTAGCAGATGTTAGATCAGCAGATAGAATTACTTACTGGACAACGCTGTATTCTTGGTCACCTTGGTTATGATCCCAGCAGTTCCTCTTCACTGCCCCCATCTTAGTTTTCTGCACTTATGTAGTTGTTTTGATATTATTTTTTTTATTATGCTTGTGATGTTTTTATGATGATTTTTGTTGGATATATGAACTTATGATTGAGTTTATTTTGATGACATGTTTGGCTTTTGCTTATGATAATGTTGAATTTGTTGGTATGGAGGTTGGTTGCTAAATTGGATTTTATATGAGAGTGTTTTTAAATACTTTATTTTTGAGGATATGTTCATTTTTAAGGAGAGATTCTACCAAAATTTTTATGACATGGGGGAGGAAAATTGCACATATATTTTCAAGAAAAGTTTGTCATCATCAAAAAAGGGGAGATTGTTAACATAAATATTTCTTTAATATTGATTTTGATGATAACAAACTTGATTAAGATTGTTTTAAAGGCCCAAATTATTTTTCATAGTATAAAGGTTTTATATCCAATGAAAAATGATTTTATGATATAAGTTATTTTCATGTTAATGTTTTAAATTGAAACGTTTTTAGAACTTTCAAATTAGCAAATATTGCTTTAAATTCTGGAAATGGACTTATTTGATAAGTTTTACAAAATTTTAGATCATAGTGTAATTTTATAAAGTTTTGGGGCCAAATTATAATTTTATAAAATAATTCACTGTAGCAATCACTGTAGCAACAGCTAACCGACATCTTGATAACGGCTAGCCGACATGAAACAGAATTGAAGAGTAACCTCTGTACACTAACGGCGATCCGACATCTTAAAAATAGTGATCCGACAATTTGAAAATTCAGCCCAACGGTCATATTGACCAGTCAAACGGCAATCCGATATCTAGTTAACGGCGATCTGACAATGAGCAAAAAGTCAATAATGGCTAGTTTTCAGCTCCAACTATAAATAAGCTCAATCAAATTCAAACTAAAATGATTCAAACAATTATCATTGAGCAAATTATTAAGCATACAACTTTCATTGAGCCTTAAATTCTTGTATTCATCTCTTTTACTCACACTTTGGATTTTCATTTGTAATCAAACACATTGTGTGTGAGAGATTTATTTTGTAATATTCTTGAAATTCAAATTAAGAGATTGCAAGTGTTGGGATGCACTTGAGTTAAGAGATTAGAGATAATCTCTTATTGTAAAGGTTTATTGACACATTGGAAGTTAATTGTAAGCGCGGTTGAAGCCTTGAAGACTTACTTAGTGAAATCCTCAAGCCCGGTGAGCTTGGAGGCGTGAACGTAAGTACGATTAGCCGAACCACGTAAAAATCACGTTTTTGCTTTCTCTTCCCTTACTCTTTATTATCTTGCTTGATTAAATTTATTATTTTTGTTCTTCTTAAAACATTAGATTTAAATTGTTGTGTTGTTTGTTTTGCATAAATTTTGATAACCCAATTCACCCCCCTCTTGGGTTGCTAGATAGTATTTCAGTTGACAGTTGTGAAATATCTCAAATCCTAGCAATGTTTATGTCGAAAATGGCTGAATATGTGGTGTATTAACTTTAGAAACGCATCTTTTGTGGCCTGTTCAGGTGCAAATTTTTTTATTTATTCTTTTATTATTAATGTTTTCTTTATCTTTTTTGTCTTTTTTCATGCATGTCTTTAAATTATGAATAATATTTAGATTAGGTTGGGGGGAAGGAATAGTTAACGTAAATTGTAAATAGGTGTGTTTATTTATTTTTTAAAAAAACCCAAAAACAATAAATTTTTTTATGTTTAGGATGGTTGTGTAAAGAGTTATGACTTTTGAGACGCATGCTAATAGGCATGTTACATTACATTTTGATTTTAAAATTCGTAGTAAGTTGTTTTTGTTCCCTTTTTTTTTATTATGCTTGTGATGTTTTTATGATGATTTTTGTTGGATATGTGAACTTATGATTGAGTTTATTTTGATGACATGTTTGGCTTTTGCTTATGATAATGTTGAATTTGTTGGTATGGAGGTTGGTTGCTAAATTGGATTTTATATGAGAGTGTTTTTAAATACTTTATTTTTGAGGATATGTTCATTTTTAAGGAGAGATTCTACCAAAATTTTTATGACATGGGGGAGGAAAATTGCACATATATTTTCAAGAAAAGTTTGTCATCATCAAAAAAGGGGAGATTGTTAACATAAATATTTCTTTAATATTGATTTTGATGATAACAAACTTGATTAAGATTGTTTTAAAGGCCCAAATTATTTTTCATAGTATAAAGGTTTTATATCCAATGAAAAATGATTTTATGATATAAGTTATTTTCATGTTAATGTTTTAAATTGAAACGTTTTTAGAACTTTCAAATTAGCAAATATTGCTTTAAATTCTGGAAATGGACTTATTTGATAAGTTTTACAAAATTTTAGATCAAAGTGTAATTTTATAAAGTTTTGGGGCCAAATTGTAATTTTATAAAATAATTCACTGTAGCAATCACTGTAGCAACAGCTAACCGACATCTTGATAACGGCTAGCCGACATGAAACAGAATTGAAGAGTAACCTCTGTACACTAACGGCGATCCGACATCTTAAAAATAGTGATCCGACAATTTGAAAATTCAGCCCAACGGTCATATTGACCAGTCAAACGGCAATCCGATATCTAGTTAACGGCGATCTGACAATGAGCAAAAAGTCAATAATGGCTAGTTTTCAGCTCCAACTATAAATAAGCTCAATCAAATTCAAACTAAAATGATTCAAACAATTATCATTGAGCAAATTATTAAGCATACAACTTTCATTGAGCCTTAAATTCTTGTATTCATCTCTTTTACTCACACTTTGGATTTTCATTTGTAATCAAACACATTGTGTGTGAGAGATTTATTTTGTATTATTCTTGAAATTCAAATTAAGAGATTGCAAGTGTTGGGATGCACTTGAGTTAAGAGATTAGAGATAATCTCTTATTGTAAAGGTTTATTGACACATTGGAAGTTAATTGTAAGCGCGGTTGAAGCCTTGAAGACTTACTTAGTGAAATCCTCAAGCCCGGTGAGCTTGGAGGCGTGAACGTAAGTACGATTAGCCGAACCACGTAAAAATCACGTTTTTGCTTTCTCTTCCCTTACTCTTTATTATCTTGCTTGATTAAATTTATTATTTTTGTTCTTCTTAAAACATTAGATTTAAATTGTTGTGTTGTTTGTTTTGCATAAATTTTGATAACCCAATTCACCCCCCTCTTGGGTTGCTAGATAGTATTTCAGTTGACAGTTGTGAAATATCTCAAATCCTAGCAATGTTTATGTCGAAAATGGCTGAATATGTGGTGTATTAACTTTAGAAACGCATCTTTTGTGGCCTGTTCAGGTGCAAATTTTTTTATTTATTCTTTTATTATTAATGTTTTCTTTATCTTTTTTGTCTTTTTTCATGCATGTCTTTAAATTATGAATAATATTTAGATTAGGTTGGGGGGAAGGAATAGTTAACGTAAATTGTAAATAGGTGTGTTTATTTATTTTTTAAAAAAACCCAAAAACAATAAATTTTTTTATGTCTAGGATGGTTGTGTAAAGAGTTATGACTTTTGAGACGCATGCTAATAGGCATGTTACATTACATTTTGATTTTAAAATTCGTAGTAAGTTGTTTTTGTTCCCTTTTCTTTGAATTACTTAAATTTGTGAACTCTCTATTAGTTATTAAGTCATTTTGTTGTTTACTCATTTAAAAAGCATTATTAAATAATTATTTACACACACATTATGACACATACTAGTGGGTTGTAAGTAAAATGTTTGCATCATTTAATTGTTTTGATTTATTATGAATAATATCTAAGGTAATAGAAAATGTATATTGCAAAAATAAAAAAAATAAAAAGAAATATTAAATGTGTTTAATTTTGTTATATCTAGAACCTAAGTAATTAAATCAGTAGGGGTATTTTAATACCCTAGTGCCCTAAGGCCAATTGGTCTAGGAGTTATTGGCCTAAAACTCGCTACATGGGTTATTGATGTATTTTTTACTTATTTCTTAAAGACCTGAGTAATTAAGTCTGTAGGGATATCTCAACACCTAGTGCCCTAAGGCCAACTGGTCTGGGGACTGGCCTAAAGCTTGCTAAATGGGTTAAAAATGTATTTAAAAAAATGTTTGAATAATTTACTGCCTGAAGATAGAATTTCTAATGAGTTTTAGAACAGAAATGTTATTTTCTTTTAATGATGCCCCATAAGTATTGTGTTAATTACTTAAGCACAAAAAAAGTTTATTATATTCTAGATAATGAGTGAACAACAAAAAGTTAAAAAAATTGGAAGAGTTTATTTATTTGGTAATTTAGAGGATAGATGAACAACTATGAACTTGCATGTGAATTTGTAAATCTTAATTTAATATAATGCTCTAGTTGCTAGGGGCTAGCAATAAGATAGTTGGGGGTGTGATTAATGTTAAAAATTGTATGTTTATTAAGGGGTAAAACTATTATTTTGTGCTTATATTATAATTTATATTTGTAATTATGTAACATATTGTGAATTTCTAATTATATTCAGAATATTTGATTTTGTGTATTTATTAAGTAAATGTGGTATTTGTAAAATTATAAGTTTTTATTATGTTAGGTTTGGTAATTCTTAGTGGAATGTGTTGGATGTGCATGACTGAATTAAGTTAGGTTTATATTTTATTAGTAGGACAAATGTACGGCTAAGATACACACATTTTCTTCTCTTCTATTTTTTAATTATGTTTTGTTTTCAATTTTAATAATTTCCTTTATTTCAAATATGTTTAGTTAAATACTAATAGTTAAGGTGAGGTGAAACTCTTAGTAAAAAATATGATTTAATCAAATGCTATTTTTAATTACATAAATTAAATTATTTTTTATTTAATTTTATCCATATTTTATATTTTGACATTTTGATTTATTATAGACAAACATGGGAATTTGCCACAATGAATTCTTAATATCTTAGTATATAGTACTGTAAATGATATTTTGACTTATTGTAGATGATAACTCTAGGAAATGAGAGTTATTACATCTATTCTAGACTTGAATAAAGGCCATTTAGAAAGCAAATAATGTATTTTGATTACATTTTGGTGAACTTTTGCATAAACATTCATTTTATCTGAGTCTTAACAAGTTTTGCGTGAATCATAGTAATTGGTGCTAAAAACAGGTTTTAATTTGTAGGTTTTAAATTCATAAAAGGATACAGAGACATTAGATGAGAAAGAGGAGGAAAGAAGATGATCACAAAAGAAGTAAAGCACAATCGAAAATGACACAAGTGCTGTAGCGGATGTTAGAGCAACCAATGCTGGAACAATCTAGGGGAAACGCGGGAGAAAATATAGGTACGAGTCAGCAATTAAATTACAAGTTGTATGTTTCCTAATTTAAACATAGGCACGCACATGGGTGTTAGTTCGAAAAATCTAATTTGCAAGTATATAAAGGAGGCATGCACCACAAAGAACGATGGAGTGGAATAAGCATTAAAAAACAATTACAAAGGCAAGAAGAAGATCAAGAGTAAGGAGGGCTGTTCGGCATCATTGAAGAGGAGGATCCTTAAACCTTCATTGTGCTCCACTCATATTATCTTTCTTCTTTTGATTGATTGGATGTATTCTGCAATCAGTATATTTATGGTTATTTTTCTCATTCAGAACATGAACTGAATTTACTTGTAGTTGATTGACAAATAATCCAATGAGTTTTTTACTGTTCTTATATGATGTTGTGATACTGCTGTAGCATTATACTCTAATAGTTTTTATGACATAATTGTTCTTTCGGTTGACCATCCATTTGATAGTTTCAGTTAAGATAGAGCAGCAAAAGGGCATGTCTTAGCGAACATTATTAGAGTATTACTTGTTCTTAAGTTGAGTTTCCTGGATTAGGTTATCTTAAATCCCATAAGGGCAACGCTTGAAATTAAGATTTGTGATATCCTAGGCATAGGTGTTCACCTTGTAGGGTAGAGAGATTAAAGATTATAAAGCCATACGTTAACTTTATGAGCAACTGGTCATTGTTAGTAGATTTAAAGGTATGAGATTTCCAACATGCGACAGCTGCGAATGTAGATTTGTTCTACCCAGTGTTGCATCACTTATCATAACAACTGGTGCTAATTCGGTAAACAACAGTCACCCCATTAGGAGAGTTTGATCATTCAACTACTATCTTCTCAATTGAACTTTGGATACATTTAATTAAGTTTGTTTTATTACGATATTGCTTCAATTCTCATCTCTCACAATTATTATTTACATAGAATTATTTGGTAATTATTTGTTTCGGTCTTTAGTTGACATGCATTATTGTGATTGCTTTAACATTTTGAGTAACATCAATCCCTGTGGAGACGATCTT
>MKYO02030580.1:2000-29185 GCA_002013955.2 Citrus medica | reverse complement strand
AGACTCACCGAAATATATTATAAGTAGGCACTCTTATACTTGGAAGTAAATCAAATACTTTTAAGTCGTGTCAATTATTGTAATAGAAATGGTCACCTGAGTTAAACATGTCCGATTAAGAAAAATGCATATTTTGGAATAAAAACTATTTGGGTTCCAAAAGGAATCAATGCTAACACTCAAGAGCCCAAAAACTTTGGATACTTAAAACTTAAGATTTCTTCTACATGGATCAAAAAAGAAGAAAAATAAGTGGTACCTAGATAGCGGATGCTCAAGACATATGACAAGTAATTATTCTTGGTTTTTTAGTTTTACCAAGATTGAAAACAGTGGAGACGTTTTCTTTGGAGATAGTTCAAAAGCAAAATTATTGGTATTGGTAATGTCGATAAAAAATTACAAAAAGAAGAGTTTTCAAATGACAAACAAGACAATGCATCGTGTGAGAATCAAGCGAAGTGACAAGAAGAGTAAATAAATGTAGAGTAAAATGAAGATAATTCTCAAACACTCCTTAAGGAGTGCAGGTATGTTTCTTTTCACCTAAAGACTTAATCTTAGGTGATCCTTCACGAGATGTAACCAGTTGGATGATCATTTAGAAATATTTTTCAACGTGTTGCATTCATATCTCATATTAAACCAAAATTCTTTTCGGATGCAGAAAACGATGAATCTTAAATTATAGTAATGCAAGAAAAGTTAAATCAATTTGAAAGAAATAATGTGTGGAAATTAGTTCTTAAACCAGGATATCAATATGTAGAATTAATTTTTCTAAATGGATGGTTGGATTTGTAGTGAAAGTGACTTTAGATTATCCTAAAATTGGATTTTAAATGGCGAGAATAAATTGAATAGAAATTTATTGGAATGACATACTTGGGTATCTGGATCCGTATCAACATACACTATGGGCTAAATATTCCTTATTAATATCAATTAAATCATTAGGGGGGAATTCACACCTCATGAACCACACTCTAATCAATATGGTGTTAAGGGTTTATCGTGCCAAATAATAATAACCTTATACTAGAGAGCAGGTGAAACCAAGGCGGTAGCTATACAAGATTATTATTATTTGTCGATGAAAAGTCAAATCATCTACAAAAATTAGAGGGGAAGAGAAAGTAAATTTACCAAATAAAACCCATGACACATGTTGAGACTTCACCTTCAACCCAAGCTTGAAAGAAAATTAGCTACTCATAATTGAATTAGGGGTAAAATAGAAATTTATTAAAATACATAGAAAATACAATATAGAGAAGGAATTACATAAAATGAAGTCCAAAAATGGATTCAAAGATATCAAATTAGGGGGGGAGAGCCCTGTTTTTATAGATACATTGAGTAAATCATGGTCATCGGATCAAAACATTTCGAACGCTCAAGATTGCGCCATGTCATCAGTCAACAGTGCCTAGTTTGACCACGCGGGTGAACAGTAACACGGTTTGATCCGGCTTGAACAGTGACGCGGTTTGGTTGAAAATAATCCTGTGTAATGCATGTATCGTACGCGAGATTTTTGGTCCACTAATATGCTGGCACGTCATCAATCAACAATGCATAAGAATTTTAGTCCAACAGGATCGTGACACCTTATCAGTTAATGCCACATCATCTATCAATGCCACATCATCGATCCGTTTATGTGAACAGTGTCGTGAATAGTAGCGTAGACAGTACCGTAGATGTGAATAGTACCGTATATGTGAACAATGCCATTTTTCCTTTTATACTCCTCCTAAGGTTTTCGACCGTCCTGAGTTCAAAAGTGATGTCTATTTTACCGTCTGATCTCTCATTCATTGTGAAATGACTATGATGCCCCTAAAATACATAAAATACTTAATTATAATACAACACACATAATTAAATGACAATAAGTTTAAATACATAAAAGTAAGGGTGTTAATAAAATTTAAAGTGTAAAATGACTATTTTCTCCTTTATAAATATACATTTTCTAACACTCAACACACCCCCCAACCAGCTTATTGCTAGTCCCTAGCAAATAAAGCGAAAACAAAATTCAAATCCAAAATGATTTTTTTTAACAATCATGTTTATTTAATCAGACTAATGATAGTAATCAAATAAAAGTATAAGCATTATCTCCAATCTAAAGAAACATTGCACCCACATCAATCTTCCACATGTATCAGCCCAGTAGACTTTGTCATAGCTACTTTCAAGAATGACATGTCAAACCCCAAAATCTCACTGGAAGTAGTGACACTCTCACAAAAAAAATTAAACCCAATAAAAATAGTCACTCCAATGAATGGTAATTGAGAGAAAATAATAAAGAAGTGATATCACATGCTCTCACCAAGATGAAAGAAATATGCCCTCAGCTTAGAAATTATACGATCTCAAGTCAAATAAAAATGTTAATCAACCCAATTTATTTTTTTATGCACCACTACATCTTTTTATCGCATATACTAGCTTCTACTTCATACTATAGTTCCCTAAAATCAAGGACTTTTATTAGGACGTAACGTCGGCTAGGGACATGGCTAACAAAAAAGGAAAATAAGGAAAACAAAGTGTATGTTTGAGAAAAATATGGAGGATTTTTTTTTTGGAAGTTGCAAGGTGGATTTCACCTATTATTGTTATTTTTTTCTTTTTTTTGAAACAACAATTTTTTTTTGTTTTGGGCATAAATTCACTATAAAAAATTATTTATTTACATTTTTCTCAAACATAAATAGGTGATGGAACTTGTAAGATATTGGGTAATACTCCAAATTGGAGTGGGTCAAGGTCAAGATGATAAGTTTGACAAAGAAAAGTTTTTTTTAAAGGCTCAAAATGGTTAACTATGGACATTTGCTAAAAAAGGGATGGCTAGAAAGGCTTAAACGAATCAAAGATGGTCTTTCAATCATTTTTTAGGATTCTAAAGAATCTTTCATATCTACTAGTTAGATGTAGCAGCACACAATTTTTTCTTTTTTTTTTTAATTTTTATAATTTTTTTTAAGGGTTAACTCAAAAGAAATCTAGAGATCGTGTATACAATAATAAACTGCTAAGCTGTATAAAAAATGGGCAAAAGGATTACTCTCCAAGAAAAATGATAGGCTCAAAAACTCACTTACTACTTATTATGACGTGTTCATTTCTTCAAGCAATTCATATTTGTCTCCGACATCAACATGTAGAGTAGCAAACATAGTGTAACATCACTTAAGACTAAAGATAATACATATACTAAAATTTGAAATTAATCATGTCATCCAATGTTAAAACAAATCACATTATTTTTTTTAAACAACATTCTACCCCCCAACCTATTCTAAACATGAAAAGAAAATATGCATGCAGAAATGTGAAAATGATGCAGCAAAACTAATTAGAAAAGTTACACTTAAAATGATAGAAAACGAAAATGGGTTTTTTTTATAACTTAAGAAGATGCGTTTCTAGAGGCACTTTTTTTTATAACTTAAGATGCGTTTCTAGAGGCATTATACTCCATATTCATCCATCTTTGACTCAAAAAAAATTGAAAATGTATATTTATAAAGGAGAAATTAAAAAGAAAAATTAACATCAAAACATAATAAAGAAAAAGAAAATGTCTGAATTGTTTTTTATTTTTTTTTCTAACGATGAAGATGCGTTTCTAGAGTCACTACACTCAATATTTAGCCATCTTCATTTTCTGGGACACATTATCTAATAATTTGATCTGCACAATACTTGAACAAATACGAGTGATCCTAAAAGAAATTCTTTATTTCTGTAAAGAATTTAGCCTTGTCTTGCTTGGTCCAATGCTCTGGAAGTTGACTTGTAACAAGATAATTAACGATATCAGCATACCATGGTAATACTTCTATACTCATCAATTATTCATCTGGGAATGACTCATTCAATGTTAATGGCTCTGTAATTATGTCAAAATGAAGACGAGAGAGATGGTCTACCACAATATTTTCTGTGCCTTTCTTATCTTTAAATTCCAAGTCAAATTCCTGCAAAAGTAACACCCAACAAATTAGTCTAGCTTTTACATCTTTCTTTGTGAAAAGATATTTAAGAGCAGCATGATCTGTGAATACAATTATTTTACAACCAATGAGATAAGATCAAAAATTTTCCAATGCAAACACTACTGCTAATATTTCTTTTTTAGTAGTTGAATAGTTTAATTGTGCATCATTCAATGTCATACTAGCATAGTACATAACATGGGGACTTCGATCAACTCTTTGTCCTAAAACTGCTCCTACTGCATAATCAGATGCATCACACATGAGGTCAAATGTAAGCTCCAGTTTGGGGCCTCAATGATGGGTGATGATGTCAACAACTACTTTAATTTTTCAAACGCCACAAGACATGAATCATTAAGATAAAAGGTACATCCTTAGCAAGCAAATTGCATAAGGATCTACAAACTTTGCTAAAATCTTGAATGAAACGTCTATAAAAACCAGCATGTCCAAGGAAAGATCTTACTTCTCTTACTGTTTTGGGTGGAGGAAGATTAGAAATTAGATCCCCCTTGGCTTTGTCAACCTCAATACCTTTGCTCAAAATGATGTGACCGAGCACAATACCTTGTTTTACCATAAAATAACACTTCTCCCAATTTAAGACTAAGTTTTTCTTGATACATCTCTGTAGAACTAGTGTTGGATGATGTAAACATTGATCAAACAAGTCACCAAAGACAGAAAAATCATCCATAAAGACTTCAAGGAATCGTTCAACCATATCAGAAAAAATACTCAACATGCATCGTTGAAATGTAGCAGGTGCATTACATAATCCAAATGGCATTCTCCTATATGCAAATGTGCCAAAAGGGCAAGTAAAAGTAGTTTTCTCTTGATCTTTTGGTGCTATGGGAATCTGATTATATCCTGAGTAGCCATCTAGAAAGCAATAAAATTCATGGTTTGCCAATTTATCAAGTATTTGATCGATAAATGGTAAAGGAAAATGGTCTTTACATGTGACAGAATTCAACTTTCTATAATCAATGCATACACGCCATCCTGTGGTCACTCTAGTTGGTATTAAATCATTATCGGCATTCGTAACTATTGTGACTCCTGAGTTTTTTGGAACAACTTGTATAGGACTGACCCATGAACTATCAGAAATTGGGTAAATGATACCTGCGTCTAATAGCCTAAGGACTTCAGTTCTAACAACTTCTTTCATGTTAGGATTTAACCGACATTGCATTTTCCTAGTTGGTTTAGCATTTTCATCAAGGTGAATGTAATGTATGCAGTCTACTGGGTTTATACCTTTAATGTCTATTATGGTCCATACAATGCTCCTTTGTGCTCTTTTAAAACATCCAACAACTTACCTTTTTGTTCGTCATTTAGGGATGATGAGATGATTACCAATAGAGTACTTTTTTCTCCCAAAAATGCATATTCCAAAGTGTTGGGTAATGGTTTGAGTTCGAGTTTCGGTGGTTATTCTGATTATGGGATGAGTTTCTTTTCTGATGGTGCTAGTTGTTCAACTCTTGACTTCTATTTATTATGGTCTATGGATGGTGCTGAGTCAAGTAGGACGTTGACCTCATCAACCGATCTGTCAATATCAAAATCCAAACCAAAGTGAGTTAAGCATGTTTGTAAAGGATCATCACTAAGGTTTGAAAGAAAAGTATTATCAACTATTATTTCTATTAAATCCACATCAAGAATTCCATCATCTGCATTGTGACGTTGTTTGGCAATGTTGAAAATATTTAGCTCCATAGTCATGTTGTCGAAGGACAACTGTATATTTCCAGTCCTGTATTGAATGTGAGCATCCGCAATTGCCAAGAAAGGTCGGCCTAGAATAATGGGGATGTGCTTCCTTGAATCATGTATTGGTTGAGTGTCAACTACAATGAAATCAACAGGAAAATTAAACTTGTCTACCTAGATAAACATGTCCTCCACAATACCATGAGGTATTTTCGTAGACCGATCTGCAAGTTGTAACACTACTGGAGTTGGGTGTAATTCTCCAAGTCCAAGTTTACAAACACTGAATAAGGGGGAGAGCTTGATTCTTTGCATTTTAGAGGAATTTTATGTTGGAGTATAGAACTAATGTTTTCTATTAAAAATGTCTTCTTTTAAACATGAATGTTTCTCTTTTTAGTACAAATGTCTTTAAGAAACTTGGTATAAGATGGAACTCACTTTATAGCATCAAGTAAAGGGATGTTAACACTTACCTATTTGAAGATTCAAGAATCTCACCTGTGGATTTTCTCTTCTTTCCATTAGTTAACCTCTGAGGAAATAGAGTTTTGGGAACATATTCTCGTGGGTTGGTTTCTTCTTTCTCTTCCGATGGTGAGTCCTCAACATTCACAGGTACAATTTGATTTTCTTTTATCACTGGCATCTCCATTTTGTTGTCGACTTCTTTTCCTTTTTGTAAGGTCATGACAGCTTTGACTTCTCCATGCTGCTATGGTGAACTGGTACTTGCTTCATGTACTCCTTTAAAATTAGGCACTGGTTGACTTGGAAATTTACCTTTCTCAACAGTTATTGCCAAGGTCTGAACTGAAGAAGCAAGTTGTCCCACCATCTTCTCGAGGCTTAAAACGGATTGGGCTTATGAGTTGAAGGATGCTCTTCACTCATTTCGTAGTCCATCAATGGTGTGGTTCTGTTGCTCAATCATAGAGTGAGTAACATTCTTGAAATTCTGGAATGCATCCTCTCATGGTTTGGGTTGAGAGTAGTTCTAGTTCTGATTGTATGATCTAAATGGTGGCTGAGAGGCTTAAGGAACTTCAGGAATTTATTGCATTGGTGGAGTTGGAGTTGCTAGTCCATTCTATTGGAATCCTTGAGACCATGAAAAATTAGAGTGGTCTCTCCATCCAGGGTTATATGTGTTGGAGTATGGGTTGTAATTTGATGGTTTTCTCATTACACCTATGGCATTGGCTTGATCTGAGTATGAGTCATGGTCATGTGGCTCTATTGATTTAGCAGTTGATAACGATGCTATTTGTGGAGAGAGTCCTTCAATTATCGCTTTGACTTCTTTCATTTCTGAACTTGACTCGCCAATGTAAACCGCATCCACTCCTTTAATTCTTTTAGTATTCCTGAGCGATCGACTCCGTTGTTGGGAATTATCCGCTTGTCGTTGGAAGAATTCCCAAATCTCTTATGCACTTTTTGACATTAGCTCTCCTCCACTTGTTGTCATTAGCCATTTTTGCACATTCGACAATAATCCCTCCAAAAAGTATTGGCATTGGTGCCATTTCTCGTACCCATGATGTGGACACTTCAAGAGTAGCCCATTGAATCGCTCCCGTGTTTCGAAAATCTGCTTGTCATCTCTCTGGGTAAACTCTGAAATTTCCCTACGAATAGCATTGGTTTTATGCACTGGGAAATATTTATTCAAAAATTTTGTAACCATTTGTTGCATGATGTAATGCTATTAGTAGTATTAAGCCATGAACGAGCTCTATCCTTTAAAGAAAATGGGAAGTCTAAGCTTAACATCATCATCTGAAAAATTCTCATATCTAAATATTTGACAAACAGCATGAAAATCATTCAAATAATTATATGGGTCCTCATTTTCTAAACCATAGAATGTTAGGAGACAATTTAGCACACTAGGTTTTAGTTCAAAACTCCTATAAACTACATTTGGGTATCTTATGCATGATGTGCTCAAATTAGTTAAGGGACTAAAATAGTCCTTAAATGGCATTTCCTGTGGTTGCATATCCATTTTATTTTTAACTTGTTCGTGTGTGCGAAGTGTTTTCTCAAGTTCAAGGTTTATAGTAGGGGTGGGCAAACGATTCAGTTCGGTTCAATGAGCAAAAACTGAATGGTTTAAGAAATACTAAATTGATTGGTTTTTTGTTCGGTTTAAAACCAAACTGAACCGAAAAATTGATCGGTTCGGTTCAATTTAATTACAAAATAATTAAAGTGGAATTATAAATTTAAAATCAAATTTCAATCACAAAAATTCAAAACCCTAAATCACGATTGCATACTGTTGCCCTTGCCTCTCTCCCTCGCGCTTCTCCCTCGCGTCTCTCTCTCCTCACAGCGCAGCTCCTCAACGGCGGCTCTCCCCCTCAGTAGTATCTTCCCCCTCTACGCGTGCATGGTGTGGTTCTACTCAGCCCATCTCAGTCTCTTCTTTGCATCTCTCCCTCGCCTCACACCACGGTCAGTAGCAGCACAGCCCCTCCCCTCAAGCACAGTGACGTCGTCGCTAAGCCTCATCTTGGTTGCTGCAGCATCCGGAAGGCACATATGCTCCCTGGTCAAAACCTCCTGCCATCAGCTCACGTCTTTAATATTCACTGCTGTAGGTTATTTTTTTTTGTTAATCTATGTTGTGGCCTCTGTGTTTGAATTGAAGCTTATGTGGGGTTAAATTTATAGAGGTGTTGGTGCATATCGGTTGCTGGCAGTGTGGAATTATACAAGTAAAATAAATAATAACAGAGACTGTGGTTGAACAAGCGCAAGGTTAACTGGAAATTATGGTCATGTGATAAATTAGTTATAGCAATAACAGAGTTTGTGGTTTCATTGCCTGAACGAAGATGTTTGAGCAGTTTTTTGAGTGGAACTAGAAGCCAAGTAGCAGACAACCTGGATGCTGCCTTTCTACTTAAACTTCTATTCTTTTGTTGTATTATTTGTTATATATAGTGTGATTATTGTAGAAAAATAAAGGCAGTTGTTTAAGGCGTATTCAATAGTGTACTTACATACACAATTTTTATTTGAAGATCATGTATTGAAATGACTTGAATAAGTTATTATAGTTAGATCCAAACCAAACCAAACCTAACTGAAATTTGGAACCGAACCAAAATATTTCGGTTTTAAATTTCGGTTCGGTTTGGTTTGAGTTTTTTGAACCGAACCGGAAAATGCCCACCCCTAGTCTATAGGTTCAAGAATAGGTAATAATGACCTACGACCATGCATGCAAAGAACAAAAAAAAAATGGGAACAAAACGAATAAAAAATAAAGAAAAAGGAGAAATTACGATACTAACCTTATTGCGTTATTACAACCTTACTATAAAAATACACAAAAAAATACGTGAAATAAATTAACTAAAAAACATTAGTTAGATAAACAAAAATTACAAAGAAGAAAAAAAATAACTTGAAAATTAAATTATAAAATTTTAAAGAAGAGAAAAAGAAAAGAAATACTAACCTCTAAATGCATATTCACTTTTTTTCCTTTATTTTTAATAAGAAAAAAAATACAAGAAAACAAATAAAAGAAATTATTAACAAAAATTAATTGTACAAATTAAAATAACTTACCTTCCCGGCAACAACACCAAAAACTTGTTGTGCAAATTTTATTGAACTTGCAAGTGCACGAATCTATTGTAAAATAGATTAATAGTGACGAGTGTCGATCTCACAAGAGGTGGATTTTAATTGTATGTAGAATTAATTTTTCTAAATCGGTGGTTGGATTTGTGGTGAAAGTGACTTTAGATTATCTTAAAATTTGATTTTAAATGGCGAGAATAATTTTTTAGAAATTTATTGAAATGACGTACTTTGGTATCTGGATTCGTATCAACATGTACCATGGGCTAAATATTCCTTATTAATACTAATTAAATCATGAGGGGGGAATCTACACCTCATGAATCACATTCTAATAAATATGGTGTTAAGGGATTATCGTGCCAAATAATAATAACCTTGTACTAGAGAGCCAGTGAAACCAAGACGGTATCTAGACAAGATTATTATTATTTGTTGACGAAAAGACAAATCATTAAAAAAAAAAAAAAAAAAAAAAAAAAAAAAAATAAGAGGGGGGGGGGGGGGGGGAGAGCCCCTTTTTATAGATACATTGAGTAAATCATGGCCATCGGATCGAAAACATTTCGGACACTCAGGATTGCGTCACGTCATCAGTCAACAGTACGCGGTTTGACCAAGTGGGTGAACAGTAATACGGTTTGACCCAGCTTGAACAGTGACACGGTTTGGTTGAAAATAATCCTGTGTAATGCATGTACCGTACGCGAGATTTTTAGTCCACTGATATGCTGCCACGTCATCAGTCAATGCCACATCATCGGTCAATGCCACGTCATCGATCCATCTATGTGGACAGTGTCGTGAACAGTAACGTAGACAGTACCGTACATGTGAATAGTACCATATATGTGAACAATGTCATTTTTTCTTTTATGCTCATCCGAAAGTTTTTGACCGTCCTGAGTTCAAAAGTGATGTCCGTTTTACCGTCTGATCTATCGTTCATTGTGAAATGACTATGATGCCCCTAAAATACATAAAATACTTAATTATAATACAACACACATAATTAAATGACAAGAAGTTTAAATACATAAAAGTAAGGGTGTTAATAAAACTTGAAGTGTAAAATAATGATTTTCTCATTTATAAATATACATTTTCTAACACTCAACAACAACCTACCCATCTTTTAATTGTTTGAATTATTTACAAATTTGAAACAATATGAATTTATGTGCCAGAATTTTGAAATATTTAATTTTTTAGAATTTTAATATCCAACAGAAGTGTAGCGTTAATTACCAAAGCCTGGCATCCTATCATTGAATATACTCTTACGTTAAATCTAACAGTGTCAGGACAAGAAGATAAAATAGGGATACCGTGCAATGGTTGCACGATAGCTGGACCTTTCATTTAAACACTACAACATGCATACATTAGTATTAAAATCTCATGAAAAAGAAATCACAATCAACTATTTTTTGTTTTTTAAGTGCACCGAGATTGAAAATAAAATTTTCATTTTTTATGATTTCATGCCTCCATCAAAGGCACAAATACATTAGGTTGGATTGTATATACCTGGGTCCATGAGTATATAATGTGTCCTATCTCTGTATGATGTATGACACTAGGATGAGCATTGACATAACACTTCAAAATATAAATTAATTAATAAAAGGAATGAATGACAAAACAAACACGCAAATTGCTAAGTTCTACAAGAAGGAAAGAAAAAAAAAAGATTAACTAATTTGCATGGAAAAAGGTGAAGTGGTCAAACNAAAAGGTTAAGTGGTCAAACTCAAACATGCTTTGGGTTTGACTCTTTTTTTATACAAACCTGGACTTATTTGTACAGGAGTAGTGATATTTCACTTCTCATTATATTTCACATAACTCCACTATTCAGTTAACTCCTTTAAAATTTTAAACTAGTTTTTATCTCTCAATATACCCCACTTAATTTCTAATTTATTATTACTATAATTTTTATCATTTTCATGGACCCACTTGTAAGTTTATAAAAATTATTTTAAAAAGAAAAAAAATCTCATAATCATTGTCGTAATGGAAAAGAAGATGATAATTGCACCAAGAATTGGAACACGAACCATGCCGAGTCAATTTTGAAGAATCGCAGTATCATGCTAAGCCTATACAACCAAGAGTGAGTAAAGGAATACAAGAATTTAGCGAAGGGGGCCGACATAATAATTCTGGTTAGAATTTCCTCCAAGTACAGTTGTGGGATTTATTCTTTACAATTGCAATCGGTGGATTCCATTTATGGTATGTTAATATTGATAAGTGCTTTCCATAACCTCCTTCAACATATGGTTGTGAGGTGTTTAAAAATGCCAGAAATGATGCATTGAAAAATCATAGTTAGCTTCAATTTGCATTGGTTTTTCCAGTTCCTTAAGTAGCTTGACCGGTTTTATGCCTGAATTATGTATTTACATATTTGACAAATTATCTATTTTGGTTTTTTGAGTATCTTGATTAGTTGTTTTATGTTTACAAATTGGAGAAATTATGTATTTCAGCATAGTCGTACATAGTCTTGCACACTACTAGAAAAATGGGCTTTACTGACACTTTGCAAAAAGTGTCAATAATTATGTACATATGCACCATTTTTTGCTTTTGACAAATAGGAATCATAGATTATTGATACTAGTGTGTCAGTAAATTAAACATTAAAGATTACTAACACTAAAGTATCAAAGATAAAAAAATTAATTAAAATTTGTTTAGCTCCAACTCGAACCTAAGAGCTCTAAGGTTTAATGTTTGGACCACAGACCATCAAATCTCGTTGAATCAAAGTCATAATAATATTTAAATTATAAAAAAATGAAAATATAAATAACAACACAAAACTCACACTTAATGACTTTTCCCCATCTACCCAGACTGTATCGACTATCTCTATCTTGCTTTTATCGTTTTCTTTCTCTTTCATTTTTCCTCTTCTCGATCTCTTCTGTTTTGCATTATCCATTTAAAAATTAAATTCAATTAATTTAGATAGATAATGAAAAACTAAAACTCCGTTTCATTTTTCCATTTTCCTCAAATTGAAAAACAAACCAAAACCCTAATCACTTGTTATCGAAGGAGTTTTTTCTCCAACTAAATCATCCAGTACCTATACTGGGCAAGCAAGTAAAAGCCATCGACAAGGGGTGAAGCGGCACCATCGGTTGTGTATTCAAGTAATCTCATTCTCCCTCACAAGTTAAGTCTAGAGAAAGAACTGTAGAGGAGGTTATCAGCTAGTAATGGCTAAATATTTTATTTTTTTGGGTAGATTAATTAATGGGTTTGTTTTAATTTGGCTTATGAATACTATTTTTTAATTTTAATTTTTGGGTTGTTTCAGATGTTTAGAAATTGAAGAGTAGTGCGACCTTGGTGAGTTTTGTTTTCCAAATCTTTTTTTCTTTTATTTAATTGTAACGTGAAATTTTTGTTCTTATTTTTCTATATCTTCACTCACATGCAGTCCAAAAATATAGGCATTTTAAGTGGTGCATTACTTAAACTCAAAACACTCGCTGTTGGTACTCTATTTTTTCTACCACATTTGAGGTCAGTTTAAACCTTTTGTGCATGTGATTTACTGTCATTGTTATTTAAAAATAAGAAAATGCATTCTTTTTTAGTTTCTGAAATAAACTGTTAGCTCTGTTTCATAACTTTGATTAATAAGTTAGTTGATTTTGAATGTACTAAAATATGAAATTTCATTTTATCTTTTGCCTTTCTGATTAGGAGATGATTGTTTGGGTATTATTTTGGCTGAATGACTATGCATTTAGTGGTTATGAACTATTTACATCTCCGTTTCATGTGAAGAGAGGTAAATTTTGTTATATAATCCTACTTGTTTATTTATTCTGTTTTGGTTGGAAGATTTGTAATAGAGACAATGACTATGATATGAATTAATTAAGTTTGTAGTTGTGAGTATTTTGAGATTGTATAAAGTTGATGATTTGTGTTTGATTCAAGAAAGAAATGCTTGTTTTAAGGCAGTTCTGCAAGTTGTATTTTAATTTAAAAAGTGAATTATAGAATCTTAAAAAATGGCTTGCAAAGTGGTATGGAGACATTATTTATTTGAACTCTTAACTTTTGTTAGTTACTTGACTTATAAATTAGTTCGACTACTTAAAAAGCCATTAGCGCCCATCTTACCTATTAATCTCCTATTTAAGTTTCAAAGCGTCTTTTGTTTCAATTTCAGGATTTTGTCTAAATTATTATTATAATTAATGATTTATAGGGGCTATTAGTGATTTTCTAGAATTATGAGTTTATTATTGCAACTATAATCATAATAACATTGAACATTAAATTAATCATGCAATTTAATTAAACTTAAACTGTTGTGAACAGGTAAATTATTTGAAATGGACAGAACTTGGATAACTTGTGATAGATTGTTTGTAGAGTATTGTTCTGGAGTTATTGATTTCTTAGATTTTGTCATTTTGAATGCTGAAAACCGAATGTCAATTAGATGTCCTTGCACCTTTTGTTGTAATATAGAGTTTCATACTCCTCAACAAGTGAAGGATCATTTATTTGAAAAAGGTTTTCTCCCAAGATATATTGTTTGAACTTGGCATGGTGAGACTGACTCTAAATCTACATTTACAAAGTGTGAAGACCATTCACATAGTCAAAGATTTAGATGTCATGATTATAGTAACATAATTGACATGGTCGAAGATGCTTACAAGCATTGTGATAGAGATCCTAGTTCTTTTAAGAATATGATTGAAGATGCTGAAAAGCCTTTGTACCTGGGTGCAAAACATTCAAAGTTATCTAGTTTAATGAGACTTTACAATGTGAAAGGGAACTATAGGTGGTTCGATAAAGGGTTTTCTACTTTGTTAGAAGTTCTTGCTGATATTTTGCTAAATAATAATACCCTACCTAAGTCAATGTACGAGGTTAAGAAAACAACGAAAGTGCTAGGCTTATAGTATGAAAAACTACATGCATGTCCAAATGACAGCATTTTGTATAGGAATGAATTTGCTGATCTTGTTAAATGCCAAAATTATGGAGCATCTAGGTATCAAAGAAAAAACGATAGCTAAAAATAATTTAGGAAAAGGGTTCCTAAAAAGGTATTATGGTATTTTCCACATATTCCTAGGTTGAAAAGATTGTTTCAATCACCACAAACTGCTCAAAATTTAATATGGCATGCTAATAAAAGAATTAGAGATGGCAAAGTTCGCCACCTAGCAAACTTACCAGCCTGGCAACTAATTGACAATAAGTGGCCAAAATTTGAACAATAACCTAGAAATCTCTGTTTAGCTCTCTCAACTGATGGGGTTAACCCACATAGTACACTTACCACTACTTAGAGTTGTTGGCCTGTTATATTAATAACATATAATCTTCCTCCATGGTTGTGTATGAAGAGAAAGTTTTTGATGTTGTCTCTTTTGATATCTGGCCCTAAACAACCTGGAAATGATCTACATGTATACCCAGCACCTTTGATTGAGGAATTAAAAACTCTATGGGATGTAGGTATTGATGTTTATGATGCTTATAGAAAAGAAACCTTTAATTTACGGGCTGTCTTGATGTGGACAATCTATGACTTTCTAGCATACGGAAACCTTTTTGGTTGTACTGTTAAGGGCTATTATGCTTACCTAATTTGTGGGATAGACACTTCTGGATGTTGGCTGCCACATAGTAGGAAAATGTCATAAATGAGCCATCACCGGTTTCTACCACTTGGTCACCTATTTCGGAAATTGAAAAAGGTTTTTAATGGGAAGCAAGAGTGGAATGAGCCTCCTAAAACTTTGTTTTGTGAAGAAATCTTTAACATGGTGGAAGATATTGATATTAAATTTAGGAAAAAGAAGGCCAAAAAGTGGAAACATGATGACAGCGGCGGCAGTGATGGTGATGAGAACATAACTGAAAAATTGTACAAAAAAAAGTCAATCTTTTTTTACTTAGAATATTGGAAGCATTTATTAGTTTGCCATCAATTAGATGTGATGCACATTGAAAAAAATGTGTGCGAGAACATATATGGCACATTACTTCATCAACCAAGCAAAACAAAAGATGGGATTAATGCTAGAAAAGATCTTGAGTCTTTGAAGATCAGGGGAAAACTAGTTCTTGATGAAACAAACAAAAAAAAGACAAAGTCCTGCTTCTAGCTCCATACACTTTGAGTAAAAAAGAAAAAAAATTTATGAAACCTTGCTGAGTGTGAAAGTCCCTAATGGGTATTCTTTCAATGTCCAAAACCTTATTTCAATAGATTATTGTCGGCTTCAAGGCCTTAAGTCCCATGATTATCATACTTTGATACAACAATTTCTAAACACTAGCCATTCGAAACTGTTTGTCTATAAATGTGAGAAGAACAATAATCAGGATGTGCTTTGTTTTTAATACATTGTGTTGTAAAGTGGTAGATCCTAATACCCTTGACCAATTGCAAAAGGAACTTGTAATCACTTTATGCTTACTGCAGCAGTACTTCCCACCTAGCTTTTTTGACATAATGATCCATTTAACAGTCCACTTAGTTGAACAAGTTAGGTTATATGGGCCTATTTATCTTCGATGGATGTATTCTTTTGAGAGAGAAGTGAAAACTCTCAAGAATTATGTTCATAATCGCTACAGCCCTGAGGGTTGTATTGTAGAAAGTTATATTGCAGAATAAGCACTTGCATTTTGTGCTGAGTATCTCTCAAATTGTGATGTTATTGGGCTGTCTACTGGTTGTCCAATTGATTTATCTATCAAAAGGCCTTTGGGAGGTGCAAACATAAAGGTCATTGATGATCCTTTGTTGGCACAAGTACACCGGTGTGTTCTAATGAACACGCCTAAAATCCAAATATATATCGAGTAAGTTGTTAATTTTTCCAAAAACATATTACTATTGTATTACAATATTACTATACTAGTTTTTAAATCTTAATATGGTCTCATTATAGGGAGCATATGCATTATTTGGCATCAAGAAACCCCTATAAGGCAAAACAAAAATATGTGGTTGCAAAATGAACACATACGTACATTTTCTGGTTGGTTACAAGCAAAGGTCAGAATTACTTAACTAATGACAATATAGGATATAAACTTTCACAAGATTTTTCTACATGTAACTAATTACTATACTTGTTAATTTAAATTATAGGTAGCACATGATAAAGCAAATAAAGTCCTGATTGACGAAATAATGTAGTGGTTGGCAAACAAACCACGCTCAAGCGTAGTGAGCTTCTCTCGCCACGAGATCAATGGCTTTAATTTTATAACGAGGGACCGGGACAATAATCGTGTGACCTAAAATAGTGGTGTTAGGGTTGTTGCTAACACTCTACAAATTTCAAGCTGAAAAGATAAAAGTCTTCATTCTGGAGACATGGTGTTTTATGGAGTCATTGATGAGATTTGGCAGCTTGATTATCTAATGGTTAAAAAAACACTTTTCAAGTGTGATTGGGTAGATGATAGAGGGGTTTGCACTAACAATTTAGGTTCACTGTAGTTGATTTAAATTGCTTTATTCTAGCTTGTCATGCAAAGCAAGTATTATATGTAAAGGACCAGCTAGATAATAATAAATCAATAGTTTGTTCAATGACCGATAAAGCTTATAAGTTAAATGGGGAAAGATGTGAAGACATGGATGTGTTTTCTTCATCATCTAACAAACTTCCAGTATGTGAGTTGGATGAGAAAGATGACGAAGGAATTTATGACAGAAAAGATTTTGATGCTTTACCAATAGATATTGATTTAGAAAATAAGTTAATGCATTATTGTAGCTAGTTTCCAGCTCCAATTTTCATAGTTTTCCAATAAGTGATTTTTTTATTTCATTATATGCTATTACTCTTGTATTAACTTATTAATCTAAATGATGTACTTATTTACGTTAATCATTTTCAGGATTGTAGGAGATGGCTGAAGATGTTGAGTTCACTCTTCCGGAGCTTGAGGGAAGACCAAGGAGAATAAAACAAACAAAAAAAAGGCTTGTAAAAAGAAGAAGTTAGTCATGAAGCTGTAATTGAGTACAATTCTGATGGTGTTCCAGTTGGAAAGGGAAGAAATGATCTTAGGAGTTACATTGGAGTCATTGCACGTGAAGTAATTTCAATTTTACTTGATGATTGGAGGCGTGTGCCACTGATGATGAAGGAAACTTTGTGGCTTCATTTTTAGGTTCTATTTACTTGTTTAATAGTATGTTTAAAGAATTTTATAACTTCCAGATTTGTTTAAAGCTGTTTCTAATCCATGTTATTGGTTTATAGAAAAAATTCAAATTGAGCTTGAAATGCAAAAGCCAAGTGTTAAAGTGGATGGGGGTTGCATCAAGAAACTTTCGAAGTGAACTGGCAACTAAATTTGTTCTACCTAACAAAGATGATTGAAAGTCACTAAGGTTGCCTCCTATTGAATATCCGATCATTAAAAAAGAAGATTGAAAACTTTTTGTTGACAAAGTTTTGTCTTAACAATTTCAGGTGTGTTGTTTGTTAATATTACTTGATTTATTTGTTGCTAGTTACTAATAATCAGTGGCAACCTTTTGTTATTTGTCGTACTGTTTGTGCAGGAAAAACGTAAGAAGGCAAAAGACAAAAGAGCAAAGAATGTCTACAACCATCGCTTGGGCCGCACAGGATATGGTGGCATGTTGTATAGAAATGTATGTGTACTAAATAATCTAATATGCATATAATATAATAGAATCAATTATTTATATTTTATGTCACCTTGTAACAGAAAAAGGAGAGTGGAGTTTCTGAACGGGAGATTGACCACAGTGAAGCTTGGTTAATGGCATGAGCAGACCGAGATAGTAAATATTCTTCTGATGTGATTCCAATTGTTGAGAAAATAGTAGGCATTTGTATACTTAATTCTTATGAATTTTCTTTATAACGTGTGTGTGTGGGTGGGTAGATATTTACGTACTTATATAATGCTTTTTGTAATAATTGTATGGTAGCATTTACAAATGACAGAAGCTTAGAAATACTTTATCAAAACTTATTTCTTCGCATATAAAAAGGTTAAAACTTGTGTGCATGTGTGTTTGTATGTGTAATGAAAGAGATGTCTAGGAGATCAAGCGCTTGTGTGAGGTACTATCTTGTAATATTTTCTATAGTTTCAATTTGAGCTATTTATAGACTTGCTCTGTGTTGAAGATTCAAGAATGATATTAGTTTAGTTTAGCTGATGTCTTGTACTCGTAATTACAGATATACAATATTTTTTTTTTTGTAGAATGAGCTGAAGAGCCAAGTTGAACAAGGAACATTCCAATCATAAGGGTTACATGACATTCTAGGTCAAGCTCTTCAGAAGCAGCCAAATGGAAGCAGGGTGCAAGGAGTGGGACAATTCATCACCCCATCTGTGTACTTTCATGTTCCTGATGCCACTGAGTTAGCAAGAGAAAGAAAGATGTATCAAGAGAGTTTCCAATTCATGTATGCTCAATTAGAACGCACAAATGCAAGGTTAAATGCGTACTGCAATACTGAAGTTGGAAGTTCTAACTTTCCTTGGCCCAAAACTTCCACTGGTGTTCAATTACTTCAAAGCCCACACCGAGAAGATCTCCTAGACTAACTCCTAAAGTACTAGATGTGCAGTTCTCCTGTCATGACAAAGTACCCAAAAAAGAACCACTGGTCATCAGACCAACAGAAGTACTAAAAAAAAACCACTAGTCATCAGACCAACAACAAAAGACCTCAAGGTACGTTTGAAGAATACACGGGCAGCATCATAATCAAGAAAGAATGATAGGAGTGAATATATGAACATGTTTACCATGTTTATCGAGAATTCTTTACCTCGGTTGATCAGGATCTGGCATGACACAACAACCTTTGGTGAAATTTGGGAAACACACTTGGACAAAATGATTTGTGTTGAAATCATCAAGTTTAAAGAGGTCTCAAACTGCATCATTAACATATGGATCAAGTACGGTAAATCATAGCTTATTTTTTAGTAAACTTGGAGCTATTATTTTGTTTCCTTTATTCAAACTTACTTCGTTATATATGTTTGTTTCCTCTTAGACACTTGGATGAGGAGATAGAGAGCAATGGAAGTATTAAGCCGGTTCAGTTTGGGCTTTTTGAGAAGCTATATCCAAGGGCCAGCTTCAAAGACATAACTCAATACATTTCAAAACTTTTAGGCTTGGCAGAATTGGGACAAGTCATCGTATTCTCATATAACCTTAGGTGTAACCTTTTTCATTTGCTAGCCATATTCTTTATTTAGTAGATTAATCACGAAGTTAAAAACTTTTACTTGTAATTCATGTGTGAGAACATTTTTTACTTTGTTTAGTGGCCATTGGGTGTTATTGGCAATTGATATGGTGAGACGTACAATCTGTTATCTTGATCCCTTGGAAGGTAGTCCTGATGAAGAGCTAATGCAGATTGACAATCAGTTAAGTTTGTTATTTATATCTTTGATCATACTATTTTATTTTTCTCTTATGCTAATTATTTGCTAACGTTAGCTATGTCTATTAATTGTAGTGGGATTCGAATACATCAGAGTTTAAATTCTGATACAAAGGCCAATGTTCAATGGATACCTGTCAAGGTAAAATTTCGACAAACCTAAATAATTATTGTTAACTAACAGTAAAAAAAATTAATGTAATTTTGATCTTGTAGTGTCCGAGGCAGCCAAGTAGCTTTGAATATGGTTACTATGTGATTAAATACATGCAAGATTACTATGTGATCTTGTAGTGTCACAAATGTGAATGTTCAATACTGCATCATATTGTTTTAATTTATTGTGAAATGAATCAGCTCAAAGACCTATTAGGTGCTTCTTTATAGTTATTTTTTTCCTACGTATTGTATGTATTTTATAAACTGTAAGGGTACTTATAATGGTGAGTATGTTACATACTGTTGAATAGATTATAAGAATATCCATATAGATATGAATAGGATTTGGGATATAAACAATGTACTGTATATGTTGTACAAATTTTATTGAACTCGCAAGTGCACGAATCTATTGTAGAATAGATTCATGGTGACGAGTGTCAATCCCACGAAGGGGTGGATTTTAATTATATGCAGAATTAATTTTTTATTAGGGTGGTTGGATTTGTGGTGCAAATGATTTAAATTATACTAAAATTTGAATTAAAATAGTGAGAATAAATTGAAATGAAAATCTATTGACATTGCGTACTTGGGTATCTGGATCCGCATCAACATGCACCATGGGCTAAATATTCCTTATTATTGCCAATTAAATCATGAGAGAGGAATCCACACCTCATGAACCACGCTATAATCAATAGGTGCTAAGGGCTTATCGTGCCAAATAATAATAATCTTGCAATAGGGAGCCAATGAAACCAGGGCGGTATCTAGACAAGATTATTACTATTTGTCGATGAAAAGTCAAAACATCCACAAATATTAGAGGGGAAGAGAAAATAAATTTACCAAATAAAGCCTATGGCACATGTTGAGACTTCACCTTCAACCCAAGCTTGAAAGAAAATTACCTACTCATAATTGAATTAAAGGCAAAATGGAAATTTATTAAAATAAGTAGAAAATACAAGATGAAGAAGGAATTACAGAAAATGGAACTAAAAAATGAATTCAGAGATATCCAATTAGGGGGGAGAGGTTTGACCAGTCAACAATACATGGTTTGACCGGTCAACGAACTTGAACAGTAACGCGATTTGGTTGAAAATAATCCTGTGTATATGCATGTATCGTACGCGCAACTTTTGGTCCACTAACATGCTGCCACGTCACTGATCAACAATGCATAAGAATTTTGTCCAATAGAATCGTGACACCTCATCAGTCAATGCCACATCATCGGTCAATGTCACGTCATCATTCCGTATGTATGAATAGTGTCATGAACAGTGTCATGAACAGTAACATGGACAGTACCGTACATGTGAACAGTGATATTTTTCCTTTTATGCTCCTCCTAAGGTTTTCGATTGTCCTAAGTTCAAAAGTGATGTCCGTTTTTCCGTCTTATCTCTCGTTCATTGTGAAATGACCATGATGCCCCTAAAATACATAAAATACTTAATTAAAATAAAACACACAAATTAAATTACAAGAAGCTTAAATACATAATAGTAGGAATGTTAGTAAAACTTGAAGTATAAAATGACGATTTTCTCTTTTATAAATATACATTTTCTAACACTTAACAGTATATCCCAACACAAAACAATTGTTTGGGTTACAAAGTAGTTGTTAGTGGGGATGTGCTATAGTGTCGTTGCTTGTACTTTACTTTGATGATGATAAGTTGTCATCCTAATTAAAATTTTGTAGCTACATCCATATTTGCATTAAATCGCGTACTGTTGGGGTTAACAAGTTACTTCGGCTATCAAACATTGTTGTATAAGTTGACTTTAAAGTAGCAATTGATAGGACAAGTACATCAACACTCATTGAAATAGTTTTTTTTTTTAATTTTGCAATTACAATGATCAGGATGTTCAATATTTACCTATATAATTTTGGATAAAACACTAACATTGTTGGAGTTTATTTGTTGGCTTTAATTGTTAACACACAAATATATTTAAATGAATGACAAATAAGTAGTTTAGTCAAGGATTTTCGGTGAATAACTTGTTGTTTTAAAATTAAAGTTCAAGGGAATTAAGGAATACACCGTGAAGGACCTCTCGCGACTTCGTGATCAGTGGGCTACATAAGTTGTCAAGTTAATTACAGCTTACAATTGCGAGGTAACATATAAGTAATTTATGATTATTTTTCCTTTACAATATACAAGACTTATTTTTTGTGGTGTGCTAATTGATTTTATATACTTGTAGGTGGAAAAAAAATGAAGGCATATGTGGACTCCAAAATCAGTGACATTGTTATCTTTTTTTTCTTGTTGGTTAACATTTTCAAAAATTAATTTAGTCTTTATCGTGTACTACTTGTTCAAAGCTTAATTTGGTACTTGAAGTTTTTTTTTACCCCCAAACAATGATGCATTTGAACTGTTTTTTTTTACCCCCAAACAATGTTGTATTTGAACTCTTTTAATTGAACTGATGTATTTGGGATGTGTATTATGTGAAATGCATTACAAGATTTGGTATGTTTAATATATTTTGAGTTTATTTTAATTGTAAAATAAACAAGAAAAATGTGATTAAAAAAATAAATAAAACAATACCGGTATAGCACCGTTAATACCGACACTAATTATTTAAATGACATTAAGAATTTTTTATGTTACTGAGTCAGTGAATTGCTGATACTGTAGTCACATAAATCAATGACATGTAAATAGTATCATTAAATGCTAACACGATTGAGTCGCTATCTTTGTGACTCTCTAGTGACAAAAAATATTGACATAGAAATTGTATCAACTGATACTAACACCATTGTATCACTATTTTGGTGATACTATAGTGACACAAGATACTGATGTAAAAATTACTGACACCAAAAATTAGTGTTAGAGTGTTCTGACTTAAGCATTACTGACACAATTAACAAGTGTCAGCAAAAGTAATTACTGACAGTAAAGTGGTGTCAGTAAAGCCCATTTTTCTAGTAGTGGCAAGAGTTTATTATTTTTACTAAATAAATAAATTTATTAGTTTCATTCTCTGTAAAAATGATCATTACTGGTTTTTTGTTCTATGTATATTCTATATGAACTTTTGCAACTACTGAGCATATTTTCACCACCAAAGTGACCAGACTTCTAACATAAGCATGCATTATGAATATATCAAAGTAGAAGTATGCTCAAAAGCATCTATTGTAACTCACAAGTAACCCTTCTGTTAGTAATTTTGTTGCTTTGCTTTTTTAATTCCAATTAATTTATGAGAGGGTATTTTCACTCCTCATAAGTCTCATTCTAATAAATATGGTATCAAGTGTTCAATGTGCCAGAGGATAATGAATTTCCGCTGAGAGTGGTATCAAGTACACGTTGTGCTATACGATAATAATCTTTCTATCAACAATGTGGTAAGATCGTTCACTAAATAACTTAGATTCACTACCTATCAACATTGAGTCATTAGGAAGCCGGTTTACTGTACATTGTCTATCTACAATTAGTTAAAACAACCATATAAACCAAAGAGAAAAAAAATAAACTTACCAAATTAAACCTATAGATCATGTTGAGCCTTCACCTTCAACTTAAGGTAGTAACTCAATTAACCACTCATATTTAAAGTAAGGTAAAATAATAATTTTATTAAAATATATAGAAAATACAATATGGGGAGAATTATGGAAAATAAAGCTCAAATTTGGATTTAGAGATATAAAATTAAGGAGGAGAGCCCCCCCCCCAATTTATAGATATAATGAGTAAATTATGGCCATCAAATTAAAACTATTCGGTTGCTCAAGACGCGCCACATGACAAGATCTAATTGGTTAGAGCATATCATCATGTCTAATAACATGTTGTCACATCATCGATCAATGCCACATCAGCATTTTTTGGTCCAATAGGATGCTGTCACATCATCTGGTCAATCCCACGTCAGTTGGGCCCACTAAAATCTCAAAATTATGATTTCTTCCTTTACGTCCTTCCAAGGTTTTCAGCTGTTATGAGGTCAAAATTGCTATCCATTTTCTTGCCCGGCTTCTCGTTAACCATTAAATAACCAAAATACCCCTGAATTACATAAAACGCTGAAATTATAACGAAACGCATACAATCAAAAGTTTAAAGGATTTAAATCTATAAAAGTAGAAATGTTAGTAAGGCTTGGAGTACAAAATGATGATTTCATCTTTTGTAAATATACATTCTCTAGCACTCAAAAATTGCACTTGGAAATTTTGGGTGTTGTTTCGCTATAATTTTGCTGCTAAAAAAATTTCTAGTGCTATTTGGATGATGTTTTGAACCTTCTTTAGTTGTTTTTCGTTTTGTTTATACTTAATCTTTTTTTTTCCTTTGGTAATTAGCACATACATTTTTGCAGGTAATATCCAAACTCACTGATAATTCTTTGGTAAAGAGCTAGTAATCTATATTGTAGGTATCAATTTTTATTTTCCAGTGTATAATTGATTGGTAATGGATGTCATACAGATGACGTACTTAAATGCATTTTTACTATCTATATTTAAGAAAATGTACTGTCATTTATTATCATATAGTTATTTTGTATTAGTTTATAAATACATACTAGATTTAGCAATAATATCATTAGTATGTGCTTACTAGCATAAGCAAAAATATGATCATAAGGTATAGATCCTAACTTCAATCTCTTGGTCTGAAAATAGCCACATATTGCTCGCCTAACCCACAAAAGATTCATCAAATCCTGATTGGGACTGGCTAGATAATTCCTGACTTTATCATATCTATATATTCACCTAGTATCAAGTATCAACATAATGAAAATGCTCTTATTTAAGTCAAGTCACATCTAGAACATTGGAAATTATCTAAAAAGAAAACAAAAATCTTATATTATTAATTTTTCAATATTTAAGAAAAGAAATTATAATCAAGGTCAAGATTGTCTTGATTTAGTAGCTTGTCAAGAACAATTGAATCATCAACTCTAGTACTGGAAACAATCGAGTGCGAGGGCAATGGCAAATGTGGGTGGGTTCAAATTAGTAGTAGAAATGGTTGGCATAAATATGTATGCATGGCATTAAGTGTCTTTCATTACGAAAAGCATCAATAAGCCTAATGCCTCATAAAATTTGTGACATGGTTTGCATCTAAGTATTGTTAGAAATATGCCCTAAAGGTCAATCGAATGGTATTTGCTTTTAAGGGAATTATTGTATTTGAATAGTATTTTGATATTTATAAAATGGTAAAGTTATCAACATTCATAAATTAATTTAATGAATATAGTTCAAGAAGAAAAATAGTTAAGGAACACATTCTCGAGTTTGTCAAGAATATGAAACGTGTATCATTTGTACTATACTTCTAAAATAGTTCCTAGTGGTGGATTTATGATTGGACATTATAAATTCCTATAAACACTAGTATGTGTTATGACTCGTTATGGTATGTGATACTAAAATGGATGGTAAGTTTCATATCATTGACATGAGATGTCAAGTCAAACACATAGGTACTTGTTGAGAGAATGAGTTTACAGAACTTGACCAAATATAGTAAGCCATATGGTTTTGAGTGTTAATGGCTTATTATACATTGTGATAGACATTATGTTTAGTAATGATCTTTAAACCTAAGGAATCACAGATGTCTTGTACATAGACATCTTTGATATGTGAAAGCATAATGATTGATTCCTAATCAAGGAAGAGATCTAGCAATAACTGTCATGGTTGGCCTTATATAGAGACAAGTGTATGACCAATATGGAATTCATCACTTTGTAATATACAAAAAGGATATCCCTGTGAGATAAGATGAATTGGCATGAGAAATCCTTGGCCAAGGTGAAATATGTTTGAAGGAGTTCAAATTATATTTTCATGCCAAGTTCATTTAGATTTATTTTGAGATAAAGCATAAATGCTTAACATAATAAACCATAAGCCATGCTTTTCTCTGGACATGGATGACGAAGAGGCCATGACATAGAGATACAATGGAATATGTTCTAAATTGTTGTGTGGTTTGCTTAGCTTAATTTTTAAAACCCAATTCACCCCCCCTCTTGGGTTGCCTAGTTAGTATTCCATTTGGTATCAGAGCGAGGTGCTCTTGTGTAGACTTAACTGTCTAAAGTTAAAGATCCATAGCAACCCAAATTAGCTTAACCTTTATGGAAGATCAATCTACCACTAGACCTCCATTCTTTAATGGTAATGACTATCCTTATTAGAAAACTAGGATGAGAGTCTTTTTACAAGCCTTAGACTATGAAATATGGGAAATAGTTTGTGATGGTTCATTCATTCCTAGGACGAATGCTTTAAGTGAGTTAGATAGGAAAAATATGTCTTTAAATTTCAAAGCTATGAATGCTTTATTTTGTGCCTTAGATAAAAAGGAATTTCATAGAGTTTCAAATTGTTCTAATGCTTATGAAATTCGGAGAAAACTTGAAGTTGTATATGCTGAGACTACAAACGAGGAGAAATCTCATGAAATGTCAAATTTAGCACTTGTGGCAATTGGAGATGAATCAGATGATGAACTTGATGAGGTAAGTGATCTTCCTACATATGATGAATTACATGATGCTTTTAAAGAATTGCATGATGAGTGGATGAAATTTGGTAAAAAGAATGCATGTCTTAAAAAGAATATAAAATGCCTTGAAGTAGATAATGAAACATTACATGATAAAGTTGTATTATCAAATGAGAAACCTAGCACTTCACATGAGCATCTAGAATCACATGTAGATGACTTGAAAAATGAAAAAGATGCCCTATAAAAATACAATGTTTCATTAAATGAAAAGATCAAAGAATTGGAATTAGATAATAAAATGTTACATGATGGGATTGCATCATTTACATGTAAACAAAGTACTTTATATGAGCATGAGAAATCACGTGTTGATTGTTGTGCAAATTTTAATGAACTCGCAAGCGCACGAATCTATTGTAGTATAGATCAATGGTGACGAGTGTCGATCCCACGAGGAGGTTGATTTTAATTGTGTGTAGAATTAATTTTGTAAATGGATGATTGGATTTGTGGTGGAAATAACTTGGAATATGCTAAAACTTAAATTAAAATGACGAGAATAAATTCTGAAATTGGAATTGAAATGGCGAGAATAAATTGAAGAGAATTCTATTGAAATGACGTACTTGGGTATCTGGATCCGTATCAACATGCATCATG